>REGL01000064.1:150712-177458 GCA_004194395.1 Aurelia aurita complex sp. Pacific
AAGACGCTGACGTCTTTTATAAACAAGTGATCTTTAAAAGAGATGCCAACGTCTTTTTCATAAATATACACGCTCACGCATGTTGGTAAAAATCCCTGAAAATAGACGCCGACGTCTTTTCCAAAAAAGGACGCCGACGTGTTTTGCTAAAAATAGATGCTGACGTCTTTATGAAAAAGGACGCCCACGTCTTTTCCAAAAGAGAAAAGATAGATGCCGACGTCTTTATGAAAAAGGACGCCCACGTCTTTTCCAAAAGAGAAAAGATAGATGCCGACGTCTTTTCAAGGTCAACTTATTCACCCTGATGGTTTTTTCGTTTCAAGGAACTCGCTGTCGCCTTTCAACATGAATAGCACGAGGACGATGACGTGTTTCCATCGGACCCGATCAGCAAATCGGACCCCACAGCAAAAATGGAGCCCGATGATGCAAAAATCGGCCCGATTTTAGCATAAATAATTTTGAACCGAATATTCCACCATATTTTTCAAACCGACCTGTTTAAGCAAAACTCAAGGGAAAGCACTAAAATTAAGGACAAAAGAGATTAACACACCTAATTTACAATTTCGTCAAAGATGCTTTCCAGACTCCTCCTATTTAGATTCCGAAAGAAGTTTCAGCAGAATAACATTCAAATTTTAACTTATTTCAAATTCAGAAGTAAAATAGTTAAAAATATTGCAGCAAGTGTTTTGAAAAAGTTGGCAAACCCGACACGAAAATTAAGGCTACCAATTTCAAACTACAAATGGCGTATACTTAAATACGCGGTTTCACTTGAAAAAAGTGCATCTTGCGTAAGATGAAGGCTAGGCACTTACAATTCTCTGGATGCTCTCAGCAGGCGAGACGGTGCTTTATAAGGGTGGATCTTCTCTTCACGTTATCTTGTGGAAAACTATCTGATATCTGTGATCGGCAAGGGTAGCTATAACTTCTCTGATGTTATTTCTGTAATAAGACCGTTCTCAGCAAGAAGGATGGAACTCTTTTTCAAGCTGATACAATATTGCAGTATTCGGCAAAGGAAGAACTTCTTTCAGTCAATATCTTTAAGAAGACTGTTCAAGGCAACCTCACTGCATAGCGTTCGTAACAGAAGTATCGCATGAGGTGTGTGCTCTCACTTATATACAAGCCGCAGCGAGACAGACAAGCGGTCGCCGACGATGTTTTCTCACTGATAAACAACCGAATGTCTCGACATTTACACACCGGAAAGCGACAACCGATCTCACTGATCTCTGGGCATATCAAGCCGATTAACCTCTTTATGGACAGTGACCTCATTCTGGCCAGTTGTGTTTCGTAGTTAAACTGCTGTGGTAAATCTGCTAAAACCACTGCTTTACAAAATTTGCCATGATGATGTCACAAGTCATAGTATGATCTGAAATTGTGATGTCCTATACCGTTTTATGGTTATTCCGGGGAACTGTGGTAACTCGTGGTTTAATTAAATATAAGATTTCTCCACTGACAATTGTAACAACTGATTTTGCTGTTGTTGGGACTTCTTAGTAGTGAACAGGGACGTAGGAAGCATCTCACACTTGGAGGGGCACGACACTTCAAGGGCACTTTTTTCATTGAGCTAAAGGGGCACTTCCTGAAAAATAAAAGGGCACTTCTTTCTTTATTGCAAAACCTTGGGGGGGGGGCACGTGCCCCCAGTGCCCCCGGGTTCCTACGTCTCTGGTAGTGAAAATAACAGGATGTATCTTTGATCATTTTCATCAGCTAACTTCAGGTTACCCTGGCTGTCCTGGGTAGACTCTCTTTATCTTATTTAGAGAGAGTCTCGTACCCAAGGTAACTTTAGGTAAATAAGTCGTACATGCAAAATTATACGGGAATCAGTATGCCCATAGCTCAGCTTTGGAATCTAGGCAAACAAGATTCATGTTGCAAATGGTTTGATTGATCCTACATCTTTCGATAAAAATTTCAAAGATTTTGGTCTACTCTATCTTTTCAAATTACGTATTTTTTCAAAATCTGCCTTTCCCTTTTTTGCACTAGAGGTCCCATGTCTGGATGTAACATACGTAGAAGGCCTAAGTTAGCTAGATATGATACAAATCATTCCAGCCTACTTGAATTGAATGAATGAATGAATGAATGAATGATTGATTGATTGATTGATTGATTGATTGATTGAATGATTGAATGAGCATAGGTTCCTAATCTTTTAAAAAGGCTGGTGTAAAATTGAGTGACCTACTTCTTACCCTGGGTACCAGCCTCTCTAACATAAAAACAGAGAGTCTGGTCTAGTGCGCCCAAACCTCGTTCCGGTGCGAATCGGCTGAGCTCATTTGAAAAGTAGCTTAGCCTATTCAACGGACTGGAATCTTGGAATACTGGAATCAGACTCCACGAGAGCCTGGGCCTGCTACTCAGGCCTACTGGANTCAGACAGTATGAATCCTCTATAATTCTACCGTTGGAATTTTCTGAAATCTTAAGTATTTCCAGAATTAGAGCGTTTTTCTTGCTTTTCAAGAATTCAAGAAAAATTTTCAAAAAAAATTAAAACCATCGTAATTTCTAAACTGTTTGACGTAACATGAAATAGTTTCGAAGAAAACCATAGTTTATGGATGCCTACAATATGGTATCAAGAAAAAGTCCGTCACTCATCTGGTTTATGATTTAGAAATTTGATGACGTCACATCCCCAAATGAGTGGAAATGTAAGATACACAGTAATTTCCAAAAGCATTCAAAAGTTCTGAAAAGTCCAACGGTAGATTTATAGATAAGTATCTAAAGTTTGTTTAAAGCCATTCAATCAGAAGAAATAGGTCATTGAATTTTACACCCACCTTTTTACACCGAGATAAAGATTTGGAACCTATGCTGATTGAATGAATGAATGAATGAATGAATGAATGAAAACAACAGCCATACCGTAACCAAAAGTTTACTCATCGTTACTATAATCTACCCCTAACCTCTTATCCAGAACGTAGGATTTATGGTCTTCCTTGCTATAGAAGGTTTTGGTTTCAGCTTACACTAAAAGCAAAATTTAATTAAAAATGGCGATTGAAGGAAATATGATCCCAAAAGAGAGAGTTCTAATGTTCTTAGGACTGTCTCTCTCGTGATCATATATGTTATTTCTTTATCATTGTGTCTATTTCCAAAGAAGTAACACTGCAATTCTGTAAGCGAAACAATTTTTCTTATATATACCTTTAATAATTTACAATACATGTTACGGATTACTCTACCAACAAACTACTCAACAATACTACAAGAACTATACCATGAGGAGCGATAGACGATGACTACCCCATGGTGTTAAATAGAAATAATATTTAAACTACATACAATTTCACAAAAATGCTACACACAATTTAAAAAGCAAAAAAGAAAAGAAGAGAAGATACTGTAGTGGAGAATGTCTAACATTAGATGTCAGGTTGGGGCTGTAGTAATAACTCAGAAACAATTGTCGCAAGCAAAGCGAAACAATTCAGAACTCATCGAGAAATCTTTCGCAGTAAGCTGCCCTCGAATTCAAGGATCTTGGTAACAACCTTTGATATGAAAAAACTTCCGTGTACCGTACGATTTGCGTGATGTTTCCCGACACAACGAACGCTGGGATCGGCAAGGAGAAGTTGGGTTGTCTAGACCGTTCAAACCGAGACGGTTTAGAGAGGAACGGGTTTAGCAGCATCATGTCAAACGTAATCCAAGTTAATATCAAAATTAGGAGAAGAATTACTATTTACCAGAATGATGAAACTTTCTCATCAAAAGAAAATACCGAAACAAGTCCAGGCTCTACAACCGAACCGTCAAAAGCGCCGAAAGAATGGGCCGGATTTCAACGTATAATGACGGTTTTGACGTTTTCACAGCTGTCGTTTTCTTGATGTGAAGTTTAAAGGGACATTGTCACCCATGATCCTTTATGGGTATGCTGCAAGTTCAGACTGTCTGAAAATCAAATTTGGTTCAAACCGAAAATGTGGATCCATACTTCAGTAGTAAGATGATTAAAAGTTCGTAGTTATTGCTATTGATAGGCTGATGGACGCAACTTCGTCCCCAGGACCTTTTGTAATATTTGGACATGGCAAAAGGTCCTGGGGACGAGGCTGGGGGTGGGGGCGTACTGGAGAATGGATTAAATTTGCTTGTTTCAGTATAATTATAATTCATCTGAAATTGTAGTAAGTAGTTTTAGATAGTTATTTGTTTTTTCTATTTCAACAGGGCACATTGTAAAACAGCTTTTGATTAATAACTGAATGTTTTCACCCTGCATAAAGAATTTAAAATGAATGAATGAATGAATGAATGAATGAATGAATGAATGAATGAATGAATGAATGAATGAATAATTGCGACGTCATCAAATTGCTA
Organism: Aurelia aurita complex sp. Pacific; assembly: GCA_004194395.1. NCBI lineage: Eukaryota > Metazoa > Cnidaria > Scyphozoa > Semaeostomeae > Ulmaridae > Aurelia > Aurelia aurita complex sp. Pacific. The sequence continues at coordinate 155,102 of REGL01000064.1, forward strand.
AATCATAAACCAGAAAAAAACGACAGACATTTGCCGGGTAAATTTCATTATCTAATTGAATATATCGGCAATGAAACAAAACGCTTTTCAGAATTATCATTTGATATTCAGGGAGCAGTATCAAATTCCGTGCATTTTTTTACTCACCCAGTCGTAGAAAGTTCTCGAACAAAAGCACTATCTAACCGTATAAATCTAAATATCTGTAGCATAAGCAGAGCAGAGCATGGGTAGTTAGACACTGCTGGTGTGCTTCTTGGAGGAGCGCTGGGCAATATGTATCTGCGGAGGAAATGTTTTATAGTACTGCGGAGGAGATATCGAATATTTTCGTTCTTTCGATATCTCCTCCGCAGTACTATAAAAAATTTCCTCCGCAGATACATATCATCCAGCGCTCCTCCATAGAAGCACACCAGCAGTGTCTAACTACCCATGAGCAGAGCGGAAAATTATCTTAAAGATGACCATGGACACTGAACGATTCTTAAATGCCTTAAGTCTGGGAAGCTTGTCGTAGCTAGACTGATGATATGAGTGCTCAGAACCAGGATTAGAACTGACGTAAAAAGATGAGAAATTAATCGAGCTTCCAATTGTTTTGCCATCAGAAAAACACCAAAACATTGATATGGAATATGCCTCGGTTTTCTCATTATCCCTTCGAATAACTGCGATATAAATCTGAATTATTTTAGTCTGAAAAATGTGTTCTTTGACGTCATAAGTGAGAAAAACATTGGAAGATAGAAAACATTTGCAATGTCAAACATAAGTCTGTCTGAAAATAGATGCCATAGATGTCAGCTGAGATATGCGACAAAACGAAATTTCTTCTTGTACCAAGCGCGGTCATTGCTTTGGTTTGGAGAATTTTGCCCGGCACTTTGTGAGTCTACCATGATGAGGGCCTTTTTAGGTCAAGAAATAAAGTGTTTTGGTGATAAGGAAACGCTTTTTGCTAAGGAAGCTTCTACAGGATGTGTTTTTCCAACTCTGACGTTTTCGGGTTATTTTTGTAGTCGATAGTTGATCGAAATTTCAATTCACTGTCTTATTCCGCAGTTAACAGTGCACAAATAAGGGCTTACATTGAAAACGCCCCTATTCAATAGCAGCCCTTTGAAGATCGCATGTATTTGTGGAGGGCCCCTTTTGAAAAGGTGCCCCTTTCGAAGGTTAGCAGCGTTGAGGCGTACAGGGTGTTTCAGAAAGCAGTCACGTTTGAAAAATCATCACTCTCTATTTCTATACTTAATATTTTCTGCATTGAAGTATGTGTTTCTTTCTGAAATAGGGACAGTGCAAAATTTATTATATCACATGGCCGGTGGAGAACAAACATTCTTGCAAAAACATCTTCTCGCCCTGTATGGAATTATTGCAAAAAAAACCAACTGCCACGTCACCCTTTCCTTAAAAAAATGTTTCTCCAATATTCATGAACAACAGATGTTGTAAAATACCACCGATGAATTAGCCAAAGACCATAACAAAATCAATTCTTGCCCTTTAAGAGTCTTTGTCAACGAAAAAATCGACTTTAAAGATGAAGAGAAACTACTGATGAATCATTCTTCCAAACGACTGACAAGGACATTTTGCGTCATTTTCATACACATCCTTCCAAGCATTTCTCAACTCGCATGATTCATAATTTTTTCCTCAAAATGAGCCATTTCAAACTTCATCTTGAGCTTATAAAAAGTTACTGCCCCGTTCATATTGCTTTGTAAAAAGTGTTGACCCAGTTCTGTACAAGCTCAAAAAAAGTAGTTGCTCCGTTACGTTTTGCACCGACCATGTTATAAAATAAACTTTGCACTGTCCCTGAAAACTAAAAAAACGAAAAAGACTAAAAAAGTGAAATCATGATACAGACACTGAAATTAATCTGACGATCTATTTATAGAATGTAAAGTTGTTGAAGTATGCTTCAAAAACCCAAGCAGCTCTCATAAACTGTCTGCCAATATAGACAGTTGCAAGAAAATATATCTACAATTCAATTATTGGCAAAAGAGGGTAAAAAGATATATTACTGATAGTATGAATGATTACAGGCTGAAAGCGAAGAATTACAATAACTCTCAAAGAGTTAGTCTGCTGTGCGACCTCTACGGGGGAGGAAAAATTGAAGAATCCTCCCCTGTAGAGGTCACACCGCAGACTATCAAAGAGTATACAGTAAAAACCCGCGTATAAGAACCTACAATTTTGCAAATCTGCCTAACTAGGTTCTTACGTGTTGGGTATTTAGTGGGAAATGAGGCTGCTCAAGTTCTTAAATTGGTTCTTATTTCATTCATGGCTTTCAGGAATTTCTGTTCTTCAGATTCAAGCTTCAGGTCTATTATTTACTGACAGTTCACATCACTTGAGTTAATGAGGTATTATTCCCAGCAGAAATCTTTGGAAGAATCAAAAATGTTATATAATCTAGAGAAAAGCTTTCAAAAGCTTCTCATCGGGTAATATAAACATTTTCCCACAAACTTCTGTTGTGAATAAGACCCCATGCTCTCTACAAACAAGAACCTATTTCAAATTCCAGGCTGAATGGGTTCTTATATAATTGGGGTTTAATTGCAAAATTTCAGCCTGTAGGTTCTTAATCCACTAGGTTCTTATACGCGGACTTTTACTGTATGTCAACTCGGTGGTTTCTTAGCGTACAACAAAGCGTGAAATGATCGCCATCCAACTGACAAGTTTTGTGAAAGATTGCTATGTCCGAATAGTTGTAGGATTGTCAAAATTCCAGCGAGATCTCGTCGTTGCGTATAAAAATATGTTTTGTTACTTCGACATTTCGCACATAAAGGAACTGCACTTATATTGCGGTATAAGGGAATGGCACCAGACGCTCTCTTTCTTGACGCATCTACACGATACCGACATTTTAGGGAGGGGTGATGGTACTTGCCAAGGCGGCAGTCTAGGATTCGAACCAGCAACCTTCTGCACAGAGGGCGAGCGCCCAAAACCACTAGGCTAACCTATCACCTAGGTTAGATAGGCAAAGTGGCAGCTTTATACTTGTTCATAATCTAACCTAAGCTTTCAGGCATCCTCCCTTACCACCTTTAAGTAAGAACATTATCAATAAGAAACAATCACAGAAATGCTCATTCGGGTTATTATCAATTATGCAGTACGTATTTTCAATTTGTAGATGTGTGTTTGCCACGGCCCCTTGAAAAGCAGTTTTGATGGACTGATCGTGCCTAAATAATAGAAAATAGAAAAATAGAATAGAAGATATAGATATAATCATCTATCATAACAGCTTGAACAGTTCTTATCAGGGCCGTAGGAAGCATCCCAGTCTTAGGAGGGGCACTACACTACAAGGGCACTTTCTCATTAAGCTACGAGGGCAGGGCACTTTCTGAAACAATAAAAGGCACTCTTTTTTGTCCATTGCAAAATCATTGGGGGCACGTGCCCTCTGTGCCCCGGTTCCTACGTCTTTGCTGCTACCCTGGTACCAGAGCTAACAAAAATCAAAACCAATGAAAGGAAAGAAGAAAAAGGCTGTGGTACCCAGGGTACTCTGCTCCTTACAAAGGCAAAGAAAGATGCAAAAGTAAAGAATTAATCAGGTTAGTTACCTTCTCTATTCAACCTTGTTTGTTCGATGTACCAAGTGTGTGCAACTTTGAAATTCTTCCTTCTCCCTTCAAAAGCTCTCCGTGTATGAAGACTCCAGATATGCACCGTTTTCCGATGATGCAGAGAGCTTAAATAGTCTCTAGTTGGCGCAAAACAAGCCGTTTATAGATCAATGTTGCTATGTCTGGTTTACTCATCTTTTCAATTGTCAGCTATCCTAGTTTGCAGGTCAAAGACTTCGAGATGGTGTACCCAAGAAACTATTGGTTACAGTGCAAGAGGCCTTGAGAGGAGCGATTTTCAAATAGTTCCAATTTGTTTCAAAGACACACCCTTAAATTACAACAAAAGTTACAAAACGTTTCCGCTCCAGCCGTAACGAATAGTTACCTCAATGGACAGTCGAAGTCCTTGTGTTTTCTCACTAGGATGGCCTACCGTTAGACAAGAGCGAAGCATTTTTTGATAGTTAGGCCACCTAGCTGGGTAATGAATGATCGCGTATTAATAACTGCACATTTGTTTATTTCCTCTTATGACAACAGAACACCGGATAGCTTCATTCATTAGCGCATGATAATTCGCTGACATATGCAATCAGCTAAGCCAACTGCTGCTGGGTGTCTTAAAGTACCTCGTTTGCATGAATGACTAATAAATCTAAAGTTATCTTCAAAATACTTTACAATAGAATTGACATAATTAGAAGCTGGCCCGGGGCCAAGATAATCGTCTATAGTATTTGGTAACTTTGTCACGTGCAGCGTTATTGTATAGCTGTATAGCTAAAGAAACAGTGGGTGTGTGGGCATTTTTTAGCCTATTTTAGCGGCTAGTCGACATAGCAATGTCAATTCTTTTTAATGTTGTGGCTTTTACTTAATGAAAACCCCATGAAAATTTATCAACAACTCGCTGATTAGAGAGAGTGTGTATGGCAGGCTTCTCTATAAATAGAACAAAGAACATTGTTTCTTTCGCTATCCATTGTTCACGGCGCGTATGCAACATCGATTTGAATAGGTTATTTTTAGATAACTTTTCTCTTTGCAAAATGCAATCTTTCAACATTGCACAAACCCTTTAATCATTATTTCAATACCCATAATAGGTTATAACCAAAACTAGCGCATAGCACGATTGTTTGGAATAGACCAAATCGGCTAAGGTTTGTTTTACCCATTTCAAGTCATGTGACCCATACTTTTGAGTGCATACAAGTCAAATCTTTCAATAGGGCACAAAGAAACCTGCAAATCTTCCAATTTCACGCTTATAAGCCAATGATATCGTCGTATTCTGATCACATGACTGAAAATAAGGTTCTTGAGACAACTTTTCGAGTACCTTCACGAAATTAAAAAAGGATCGACTAATAAAGATTCAGAGCTGGTTTTACCACGAATCGATTCTGCAGGCCCCAGTCCACATTTGTTTGTCTGCATTCGGTTAAAATCTCATCAGGGATTGGCGTTACATCGAATTTCATTCCTTCGAAAATTGGCCTATGTTCAAGAATTTTTCAGGAACGCTACAAATAAGATATAGGTTTCAAAATTTCACATGTTGCGTGAATAATGTCCAGGAATAATATGAAAGTATTTGTTTATGTGATTTTTGAGGATCCTTGACGAATTAAAGCTATTTGTTGCCAAGAAAGCTAATGGGCCTACCTTCACCCGCAGCAGAATCCCAGCAATCGGCATTAAGTCACTCTCTTTCGCAATAATAAGCAGCGGAAACATTTACGAATAAGATCACCACAAATCCTATTTCTTTCCACCATTTTATCGTCGATAATTTTGATGTAATGTAATATGATGTCACAGTCTTTGCAGCAAACCGTACAACTACCGTCGATGCAAAATTTTCTCGTTGCAAACACCTTTGAAGGCTTGCATAAAACAAAAGGTTGTGCAAGACTCAGGTCTCCCATAGACACAGCAAATTAATATCTTTGATAATAGATTTTACACCTTTGTGAATAGATTGCAGGGGAAATTTCTTTACACAAATTATGTACTCTTCCGATGTAACAAAGAAATTTGCAATCTTGGGAGACGTTTCGTTTCTCTTTATTTTGCAACGATAGAATGCCTTCAGGAGTGTGCAGTGCAATCTATTCTCAAAGGTATCATTTTGCTGTGTCATATGGGAGACCTAAGTCTTGCAAAACCTTTTGTTTTGTGCAAGCCTTCCAAGACTTCCAAGGTGTTTGCAACAAGAAAACTTTGAATCGACGGTAGTTGTACCGTTTGCTGCAGAGGCTGTGAAATCTTATCAAATTTTAGCGAAATTATTGATGATAAAATGATGGACAGAAACTAGATTCGTAGTGACCTCATTCGCAAATGTATCCGCTGGTTATTACTGCGACAAGAGACTTATATAATGCCGATTACTGGGATTCTGTTGCGGGTGAAGGTAGGCCCAGTAGCTTTCTTGGTAGCAAAAAACTTTAATTCGTCAAGGCTTTTCGAAAATCACACAAGCAAATACTTTCATGTTATTCCTGGACATAATTCACGTAACATGTGAAATTTTTAAAGCTATATCTTAATTGTAGCGTTCCTGAAAAATTCTTGAACATAGGCCAATTTTCGAAGGAATGAACTTCGATGTAATGCCAATCCCTGACGAGATTTTAACCGAATGCAGAAAAACAAATGTGGAATGGGGCCTCTCGAATCGATTCGTTGTACCAGCTCTGTATTGTTATTAGTCGAATATCCGTTCTTATGTTCGTGAAAGTACTCGAAAAGTTGTCTCAAAAACCTTATTTTCAATCATGTGATCGGAATACGACGATATCATTGGCTTATATGCGTGAAATTGGAAGATTTGCGGGTTTCCCTGTGCCCTATTGAAAGATTTGACTTGTATGCTACTCTTGAGAAGTTTTAGTATTATGCTCTATTTTGCACTCACATGGGACACTTTTGCATGACACGAAATATGTTAGAGAAATCAAAGATGTTTTATCAAGAGATTGATCACATCACATGACTTGAAATGGGTGTAAACAAACCTTAGCCAATTTTGTCTATTGTTTATGCAAATGAAATGCTTCATCGCGAATATAAAGCTCCAGAGCTGCTTCCCATAGCATACGTGTATCTAGATAAGAAACAGTTGGCAAAATATGTAGCTAAAAACCGACAAAAAATACTAGGATGTAACTATAGGTCTTAGTGTGTTCAATTAGGATATAACTAACAGAGCAAACTGAGATCTTTCAGATTTGTGTCCTCATCAGAGTGTAACTTTTTTACTCTGCAGAGATGCAAACGGGGGATTTTGGATGGGGATGGGGTTATGGGTCTTCGGGGCTGGTCTGGTGTGCGATTTGTCGTGGACTGTCGGGGGTGGATTGTATAGATTGTAATTTTATATATTGTATTTTAATCTAATTTTCTATACCTTTTATAGAAATGTTGACACATTAATAAAGTGATTGGCACCTTGTGATTGATTGGCACCTTGTGATAATGAGTTATTAAAGGGTCCAGAGGTTGCTCATAAGAAAACCTGCTTGAGAACCATGACAAAGATACATTCTAGGCCATGCTTTACAGTTAAAATGGTAGCTATCTAGTTGGAAGCTGCAGTCAGCTCGGTTGGAATTTAATGCAGAAAAGATACACAAGGTGAGCATTCAAATTAATTCAAAATATGGAAATAGCAAGATAGACACATTCTCCACGTCAAGGTAAGCATTCAACTTCATTTGAAATATAATCATAGAAATAGCAAGCGAGACACATTCTTTACGTGTTAGAATCGCCCATATGGGGAAACAAGCAATCGAAAATACCCAAGAGATGTATTTCTTGCAATGCATTTTGACAGAAGAAAGATAGTCCTTGATGACTAAAGTACAACCAAAAACTATGACCTATAACACAGACGTGCAAGTTCTTGAATGCAATCCTAAAAAAAGTGAATGCTATATAGTTTATGCACCTTCGAGTACAGCTCCTCAAAAGCTTTAAGGGTTTTCGGTTTTCAGGTCATAGTGCTTCAAAAAGTAGGTTGCGACAGATTTTTGACTGAATGATACCTTTGTAGGGCTGTACTTTTTCTTTTGATGTTTGGAGTGCAATTGAAATGCTTACGTCAATGCAACTAACACGATCACATCAGAATTTGATGACCGAGGACCCAAGGACAAAGAGAACCCAAGACCAGGATCCTATAAAAGGACTCAGGAACAGGACCCTGTAAGAGGAACTGGGGTGAGTGGCCGAGCGGCTTATACAGTTTCCGTCAGGTGACTGAAGTTAAGCTCGGTCGAGTGAGGTCGAACTCCGGATGGGTGACCTCTCGGAGGCCTGACCTCGCAACTCGCCTCGCCGTCCTTTGAAAGGGACGTTAAACCAGGGGTCCTATGCCTGGATGCGGCATATTGGGCTTAAATTAGCTTTAAGTAGTTAGAAATACTTCCTGCCCACTCAAAATGAATTTCTGAAGAAAGAGAAACCACGATCAGGACCCTGTAATAGGTATCAGCGCCAGGACACTGTAGATGTACAAATAAACAATATATTTATTTATTTATTTATTATACATTATTTATACACGAAAAATCCCTTCAGCAAACAAAACTTAATATACAAAACTACAAACCTACAAGAAGATATATAAATAAAATTCATAGTTCTAGGGTGGGGCTGATCTTCCAGGGAGTCGTGTTTGAGTTGAATTCAGCTCCTCAAATGTATTTTGAGGTGTTTTTTAAATTGTTGCAAAGTAGAGAGCTCCCATATGGTAGTAGGGATCTCGTTCCTAGCTTTCAGATCCGAATAATGAAAGCTTTTCTTTGAATACTCAAGATTATATCTCAGAATTTCAATATTCGTGCAGTTTCTTGTTTTATAATTTGAGTGCGTGTTTCTTGTTTGAGGGCAAATCTTCTTCATCATCTTATAGGTCATAACCGATCGGTCAAATTTTACTAGTTGTTCTACCGTCAACCAGTCACTAGACCACTGATCTTTGATTGTTGCATTTTCTATAATAGAATGTGCTCTGCTTTGAAGACGTTGAAGGGCTTCTACAAAATATTGACTTTACCATATATCACTGATTTGTAGCCTTATGAAATATCATTTTTGATCGCGTCTAATATGCCTACAATCCATATTTCTCTCTCTCCTGGATTACAAATTTGAGGGCCATGCCACGCCTTTGTCCATACGCATAATTTATCATTGATGGGGACAAGAAGAGAGAAGATTGTATACCACTGACCAAAGTGTCCCACGGCGAAAACACTTTGATGGCTGGTGGAGAGTGGATGCTGTTGTGCAAATGTTCGATGCTCGTTAACCAACAAAATATGCTTCATGCAATCATGCTGTCTATTGCCCAATACGCAGCTTTATTAAAGAAACGAACAGTCAATTTCAGCGGAGAAGTTAAAGCCCGTTTTTAGGACAGACTCCAATGATTTTAACAAAATGCAATCTCTGTTGCGAAAAATTCTAGAAAAAAACCCACATCATCTAACAATATGAGGTTTTCAGAACACTTTAAAGCATAACTAAGAGCTACTGGCAAATTTAGTTCTTAATAATTTGTACCGGCTGTCCCAAAAAAATGTATACGGATTTGGTTGACTCCAGCGCTGTGAATTTAGCTTCCAATCGATGTCTAATCACTCTAAAAATGTTCCACGATAGTTAACTTGAACGTAGATACCTCGTTTGTTGATATTGGCACTTTGAGAGCAGACATGTTAATCTTGAAAGCTCAAATTTGCCTCTTCCTGCAAACCAGAGCTTTAGCCTTCTGGCCTAAGCAATTTCTCAAGGAACAGCGTATAAATCAACTATAACCTTGATAAAATTTGAACAATATTAGATCTTGTGTTATTCTGTTCTCCAGAAGTCACCCCGTAGTCGCCCATTGGGAAGTTTCTTAATTTTTCATTAATTTTTTTCCTAATTTCGATGTGCTTCAGGAATTTGCTCAGGCCAAAAGGCCAAAGCTCTGGTTTGCAAGTGGACGCAAATTTGAGCTTTCAAGATTGATATTTCTGCTCTCAAAGCACGAATACCAACAAACGAGGTATCTATGTTCAAGTTAAATATCGAGGAACATTTTGAGAGTGATTAGCCACTGATTAAAGCTAAATTCACATCGCTGAAGTCAACCAAATCTGTATACATTTTTTTGGGATACCCTGTATTTTACAGAAAATATATCTGTATACACTGAACGCAATCAGCCATCCACAAGAGAAGCCCCCTTTCGAAACCACTCCTGGATAACTACCAGAAAAACTGTACCATATAACAGTATGAGGTTTTCAGGCAGCTTCGAGGCATAACAAAGGTAGCTACTGGTGAAATCCGTTAGTTCCTAATAATTTTGCATTTTACAGAAACTTTATCTGTATTCATTGAATGCAAGCTGCCATCCGCAGGTGAAGCGCCTGGGGGGGGGGGTACTTAGTATATTTTGCTGACGCCATGTGCACTCCTTTCCGGGTATCGTTTTCGCCTCTTTTTTCNGATGCTCAAGTGGTGGGGTCCTACCGGGAATCGAACCCACGCCGCCTGACTGTTCTGGCTGCAAAGTCAGAGGATTACACCATTGCGCCACAACACGAAACACAATTATTCCATTTGATTTCCTATTTGATGTCGCCGTCTAAGACGCCCACCTCATCCTGAATTCATCGTACTACCTACTTCACTCTAGAAAATCAAAGCTGCTCGAAATTGATGTATATCCCCGGGGGGGGGGGGGGGACTTAGTAATATTTTGTTGACACCATGTGCACTCCTTTCCGGGTATCGTTTTCGCCTCTTTTTTCTAACGCCGGGTATCAAAAGAAGGCAATTTTTCTAAAGCCGGTTGTCAAATGCGTTATTTCATTGTTTTTCGACGAAATTTTTACGTTTAGGGGTATGCTTTTCGCCGATTTTTACGTTTTGGGATATGCTTTTCGCCGATTTTTTCTAAAGCCGGCTATCATTTCGAGGGGAAATTTCTAAAGCCGGCTGAAACAATTTTTTCTTGGAGTGCACCCCCCGTACAATTGAAAGTCAAGTACCCCCCCCCGGGGTGAAGCGCCCTATCAAAGCCTCGCCGTAATAAATATCTTAGTTGCGAAAAATCCTGGGGAAAAACTACACTGTGTGTAACATCATGGACATAAGATACAAAATTCAATAATCGTATATGGCTCACAAAACCAGGTATATCATAGGTCCTACATGCTGTATGGACTCTATCTACGTCAATTCTTACTTCGAAATAAACGTTCACTTGATTCCCACTTGAAAATGAACCCAGCGAGTCACTAAAGGGTAAGAGCGGGCAATCCAAGATCATTAGATTTTTTCAGTCGGTGGAACTTTCTAAGCGGATGCCATATGTCATTGTATATTTTCCGTTTCAAATTATGTAGTGACCTTCACGTGACTGATGATATGATCAGTCGCATTTCTGCCACTATCACTATTGTGCACATTCGAAAATTTCATTTAAACAAATGTGCCAGATGGTTTCAAAGTCAGTAAGACAACTAAAGCTGATTATCGGTGTCTGATCATTTCATTACATATCAAAAGGAAGATAGGAAGAGCTCAGTCATAGAAACCAATGTGCCATGTATTTTTGGGACACCTGGTATCAAAGTCAGACAACTAAAGCTGAAAATAACTGTCTCATTATTTCATTTTAAAATGTCTGCATGATGTTACCTGTATTGTAAAGCTAAAGAGCTCTAAAATTGACATAACGAGCTTTTTGAATAAAACAATTGTACCATCATTTTCAAGAAACCTTGTAGCAAAACCCGGGGGGTCTACCTTGGAGAAAAACAACGGGGATTTGCCTGCCAAAAGAAAATTCTATGACCCTGTCCTGGAATAGATGTTTGAAAATATAGTACCTGTCCTGGATAATACAAGTGTCTTTTGTAAGTTATCTTATTTTTCCATGCCAAATCTGACCTGCCCTGAGAAAATAGCTTTAATGAACACACCTGTGCCTGACTAAATACACAAAAGGTATAATCCTGTCCTGGAATTTTCAACCGAAAATGGGACCCTATCGGCAGGCACATCCCCGGGTGCTCAATGCGTTAAGTAGACCCCCCGGGAGCAAAATCGGACAGCTAAAGCTGGCATACAATATCTGAATTGCTAGTTCATTCAATATTTGAATGCTTTTGCTAGAATGGTGAAACTAGAAGAATTTTTTTACTAGGAAAGGAAGAACTCATTCATTGAAACAAGTGTGCCATTTTTTGGGACACATTGAAGAATAGTCAGACCATTGACATTAAATATCTGAATTGTTAGTTCATTCAATAATCGAATGCTGTTGCTAATATGGTGATCGAGAAGAGTACTTCGCAAAGATAGGAAGAACTCATTCATTGAAACAAGTGTGCCATTTTTTGGGACACATTGAAGAAAAGTCAGACCATTGACATTAAATATCTGAATTGTTAGTTCATTCAATAATCGAATGCTGTTGCTAATATGGTGATCGAGAAGAGTACTTCGCAAAGATAGGAAGAACTCATTCATTGAAACAAGTGTGCCATTTTTTGGGACACATTGAAGAAAAGTCAGACCATTGACATTAAATATCTGAATTGTTAGTTCATTCAATAATCGAATGCTGTTGCTAATATGGTGATCGAGAAGAGTACTTCGCAAAGATAGGAAGAACTCATTCATTGAAACAAGTGTGCCATTTTTTGGGACACATTGAAGAAAAGTCAGACCATTGACATTAAATATCTGAATTGTTATTTCATTCAATAATCGAATGCTGTTGCTAATATGGTGATCGAGAAGAGTACTTCGCAAAGATGGGAAGAACTCATTCGTTGATACAAGTGTGCCATTTTTCGGGACACATTGAAGAAAAGTCAGACCATTGACATTAAATATCTGAATTGTTATTTCACTCAATATTCGAGTGCTGTTGCTAATATGGTAAAACAAGAAGAGTACTTCGCAAAGATGGGAAGAGCTCATTCGTTGAAACAAACGTGCCATTTTTTGTCACACCTGGTAGCAAAATAGGACAACAGGGGCTGACAATAATTTCCCCATTATCTTTTCACACTTTTGACTGCTGTTGGTAGTATGGCGAAACGAGAGAATTTCTTTACAAAGATAGAAAGAGCTCATTTATAGAAACAAATGGGCCACAATTTTTTGGGGCAAGTGGTGACAAAGTCAGGCAATAAAATATGAAAATGAGTTTGATTATTTCTGGGGTTTGATTTTTGGTATCTGGTATTCAGGCGGTAATTATAGCTTAAAGTAACCATGCAGCATCTCAAGAGATATTCAAACCTTGCAACTAAACGGTAAAACTATGGATTTGTCAATGGTTCTCAGTCTCAGACTGCGTTCACACGATGCCGGCACATTTTGAAAACGGTGAAAAATGTGACGGTAGCAAAATTTGAGCTAGCGTTCACACGATACCGGCAAAATTTCAAAAACGCCAGAAATTGTGATGGCAATAAACTCTTTGCAAGCTCCACGAGAACGAGGCTGAATTTTCTCGACAAAGTAAATCAGCCTCGTTTCGAAAGCGTTGAAAAATGTTTCGTTTTCGTCATTTTCGAGTGTTCACACGATGCCGTTTTCAAAATGTGCTGGCAAAAAATATGCCGTCTTCGTGTGAACGGAAGGCCTATCCGTCACATTTTTCACCGTTTTCTAAATGTGCCGGCATCGAGTGAACGCAGTCTCAGAGAGCTCGTTATGAATTACATAGCAAGTGAAATATTTTTAGGTCACCCGGTACGATATTTTTGAGACTATGAAACCCAAAGTAGCTCGGACAGCACATCACGTTTGCAGTTAAAAGCTGCATTCAAATAGTTGATGAATCGAGAATGTTCCACCCACACGACACACAGCACGCGTTTCTCGCGGTCTTCCTAATTTCCTCTGTCTATCAGACGTTTAACTGTGCATCGAGTCTTTTCATAGAAAAGACACACTGATAAGGAAACAAATTTTACGCAAGATTTAATAACTGTCTTCCTTACTTGCTGCTCTTAATTTCTCTTCATGTTTATGTAGCATGAAAAAGAAATAAAAAGATATCCCTCGCTTCCTTTTCCTTCACGCGTACCTACTGTGTTTGCAACTGCAACGCACTTGTAGTGGGCTTCCTTGAGATTTACAAACATGCTATCGTAACCAGTAACTAAATAAAACAAAAGATCCATTCATTTACTTACCCTAGAATGTTTTCTTTTCTTAGTAGGCAGGAACGAGAAGTAACTCTTGCTGAGATGTCTCAATTTGATTTGATGCTCATAGTTATCAACTTCTAGTCGAGCTTTGAAAGGGCAATCGGACAATCTATGTGAGGACGTTTATAGGCAGGTGTCTGGCTAGCAATAGAATTAAGTATTCCCAAAGGAAAATCCCCTTTATTTGAGATCAAACAAAACATCTCGCCGAACAGGAAACATAAAAATAGTTTTACAGTTTATATAAATCGTTACGATAGATTTCACTTTCAAATGTTAGTCACACTCTGAAGAGAACATAAGTTCCAAAGGCCTTAGTGTGCTGATTTAAAGTCTTTTTTCTTTGCCTCCATCTTGTTACCAATTTTTTAATTCAAAGTTGAAACATTGTCATAGTCTTTCTTTCTCATTTTTCAACCTAGCAAAAATTGATTTGCATGTAATGTAATGGTTCGTGCTCCAAATTTCATTTGCGTCTTGCCAAAAAATTTCTTCTATAAATGGGGCTTTAAGCTGCGTCAAAACTTATCAATGAATTTCTAAAACATATCTTAGATATTCTGATACACTGCCAATAAACCAGCAGACGATATCTTTTATCAATGCAAAGAATTTGCGATAGAAATCAACTCTTTATTCTTTCCTTGACCAAACGAAACGGGCGAATATTTTGTGCCAAGATTTGAGTTTGGCTAAGCGATATTTTTACGTTTGGCAATATTGCAAACCCAGGGGGGCCATTCAGCACATATGCATGCATGGGGGTCAGTCCAAGAAATTTTCAGGGAACTCAAAAATATCGGTTTAGCTTCATTGCAACCCAAAAATATCAGCTCATTTTATACTTAGACACTTGTAAACGAACGTAAACTATCCTCAAACAATGCAAATAGAGGTCAGAATTGCCTCTGACAAACCCAGAAATATTAGTTTGACAACATTTGATACCAAAAGATATCATCCACATCAGCTTTTTAAGCTGCCTTGATTATGACCTGCGTTAACAAATCACAAATGTATGTATGTATGAACATAATTTCAGTTCATTTGGAACCAAAAATATCGCTTTCGGCAATATTCTAACCCAGAAATATCGGATTTACCTCGTCGTATGTGCATGTGCCCCTGGGACTGCAAACGTTGGCGGAAATGTTGTTGAACAAATTTCAAAAGCATCTTCTCCTTGTCACAAGCAAAGAAATGTTTTCACGTGGCCAAACGGACAAACATTTTGCCTGGCAAGGCAGAGCATATTTTTTGGATATTTTATTGGTGTTGAATGGATGAAAACGGTACACAAAAAAATATTTAAAGGGTATGTTTAGAAACGATCATTTACGGCTTCTCAAGGTAGATCTTGCATTAATAATGCACGCATTTAAAGAAAGAAACTAAGGATTTGAGCCAATGCTAAAAGTTTCTTAAAATGATCAGATTTTGAGTTATCAGAGTTTCTTACGAATTTCTTAAAAGTTTTATAACAATCTTCATGTTTACTTCATGTGCCCTTGTGAACATTTCAAGATGTAGTTTCCCTGTGCTGGAGTTTCTTAATATTTTAGCAGTCCGAGAGTTGAGTTTCTTATACACGTGTTTTCTTTTATAAGAAACTTGGATAAGCCCATAGTACTAAAAGTTTCTTAATTTCACGTGGAAATTTCAGCTTTTTGGTACTAAAAGTTTCTTAGTTTGTTTCCTATTTTTGATGCATGTACTTTCTACCACCGCCGCATATTGGTTTCTTGACGGACAGCACATTTTTTTAGCAAGAAGGAGAGTTCTATTTTACTTAAAACATAAAGTTATCATGAATATTACCAAAAAAATAAAAGCTCAACGAAAAGTTTCCCATGATTTCCTTGTATTTGGCTTTAAAAGTTTCTTAGCAATTCTCAAGCATAGTACTGGAGTTTCTTAAACTTTTCGCCAGCCTAGTACTAGTTTCTTATAAACCAGTTTCTTATATAAAAAAAACGTGTAAGCGGTTTCTTATGAAGGTATTCCTTTGTTGATTTTTGTTGCCATGACCTTTAAAGTCGCACAGTGCAGGCAAAAAGAGATACTTTTTGACTCACCCAGTAATTTATCTGAAAAGGGCATTTCACTGGTGGGAAAATTGTTCATCCCTGCTGGTGGGGAAGTAGAAGAGACCCATGTGGAATTTACCAACCACTTTGTATGTGAAAAGATACTCAGAGGCAAGCAAATCTCAAAAGTGTGGCAACGGCGTTAGATGGGAACTTACTATTCCTCTAGACTGGCTACACAATCTCTGTATGCTCCTTAGAACTGCATCAGCAACAACAACAACAGCGAAATTGAGGGACTAGTGTAGCTAGTTTACGATTCCTTCTGGACTTGCAACAAGTCTTCCTTTTCGTTCTTAGTAGCTAGCTGTTGCGCCTTTGGCGCGGGTCAGTGGAGCTAGCTACTAAGAACGACAAGGAAGACTTGTTGAAAGTCCAGATTCCTCCCCAATTAGCAATTTAATCTGGTTCAATTTTCCTTTGATTGAATTGAATGAATCTATGATTTTACGACTCAAATACACAAATGCGACACCATATCAAAGCAAACCATACCAAAACTAACATGCAAAGTAGTTTAGGTACATCACTGGAAATCTTTGGTATACTAGGGGATTTGACATGAATGGGGCGGGGCTCAATAGAGGGGGGCTTATTCAAATTTTTTGCTAAAAAGGTAGGGGCTTGTCAAAGAGGGGGGCTTCATAGAGAAGGGTGCTAAGTACAGTAACTGAATAATTTTACAGTTCTGTTTAGGATTGATAAACCATGCCAGCCATCACGATTTAAAACGTGAGGTATCCAACTACAATCTACCTTTCCACTAAGTACCCACATGGAATTATGCAACCTCGACGGACCGCACCCAGCCACCGCATAATTCTTTCACCGACGACATGCAATTGAACGGTGAACCATCGATTCAAAAACAAACAGTAACATATGCATTCATTTCTTCCATGAAAACAGCTTATAATAACGGTAGGCTCAATTTTTCGCAGCTACCCTACTTGAAATGAAAAAGCTAAACAAACTAATTTGCACTAAAAATGTTTTGATACTGTGCAGTAATAGCAACTTTTTGGACATTATTTTGAGTGCAAACTATGTTATTACTTGTTTTGAGATATAGATATATACTGAGTAATTTGGGAGCCCTGAAACAAAATGAATCAACTCTTCACTTCCTACATTAAAAATATAAGAGACTCATCAGAAACAGCTGGCAGCAAATTGTCCTAAAATGTAAGAAATTACGTATCAGCCCGGGACCTTAGTTTTTTATGGAAACAAAATGAGTGTATGCATAAGGGGTGATTTTTTTAGATTCAGTTTTGCCATCTGATATGTTACTTTTAATACAAGTTGCTGCAGGTAAACTAACGGTGAAATACATTGGGTGTCCAAAAAGGTCCAGCCTGAAAATTGAAACCTATCATAAATTTATTTTTTAATCTCTTTGGTCATTAATCAAAAGATATTCAAACTACGGTATTAGGAGCTACAACGCCGTTGGGATTTCCGAGGGGCGTACCACTCTCTAAAAATCTCGTACACCTTTGGCAAAAATCCTTTTGTTTTCAAAAAAAAAAAAAAAAAAAAAAAAAATCCCTAAAAATCCTATTGTTTTAAAAAATCTCGTACGCCTTTTCGGAAGGGTGAGATACCCCTCGGGGATTTCTCTGTTTGCTTCCCATGGGTGGCTATCGACGCGGTTCTTACCAAAAAGAAAGAAGACTTTACACCAGTAGTTTTTCATGAGGACAAGTTTAGACCCATCTGATTTCCCCAAATGGACTTCTTCGCATGCACAAATGATGAGATAGCTACTTCTTATGTTTTAGGGCATGTTATGTCAGCAAACATTTCAAGAGTTAGGGAGCAAGGGATATGGCTGGGCGATTTGCTGAGCTCCTGAGAGCAGTGCCCATGTAAGTAATGATAAAAAACACTCACGGACGAGGGGTGTATCACTCTGTAAAAATCTCGTACACCCTTGACAAAAATCCTTTTGTTTTCAAGAAAAATCCCTAAAAATCCCTAAAAATCATATTGTTTTAAAAAATCTCGTACGCCATTTCGGGAGAGAGATACACCCCTCGCTCACGGCAGAGACCCAGTGCCTGTGAACAAGGGAATTGAGCTGTGCAAACGAATGTTGGGTTTGCGGTTCCAGGAAGTGCGAGACAGAGCGAGATTGAGATGGGTCAGACAGGAGCAGTGCCTAGCCTGAGATTGGAGAGCCTGATCTCAGGCTAAGCAGCGCCCCACGCATAGCAACGGTTGCAGAACAATAGATGCGTAGCACGATGCATTGCTCCTAGCGGAAATCCAGCTTAATGTCGCGCCCTCGAATAGCGCCTCCATCTAACACGGTAAATAGGATATTTTTAGGAAGGAAATACGATACATGAATTTGAGCACGTGTAAAGCGTTTCTTTCTTCAGAAAAAAATTACAGCATTTTAACCTCTACTACAATGCAAGATAACAATCATATCAGATAATTTACTCTTTGTCACTGGGCAATCCGTGCTTGCATGCTAAGAAGAAGATTAGCATGGCGTACGGTCTTGGGTGGGCTACCAAATAATTTCTGCAGTTTTGGGTGGGCTATGAAACAAACATATCGATCTATACTGCTAAATTCATCACAACATGACTTTCTCCACAGTCCTACAAGACCTGTTTGGTGATAAAGTTGAAAAACAAATATATCTTCATTGCCCTTCTTTGTAACTTGTTCTCTTCAGATTCTGAACTGGAGCTTGTTGAATCCACAGTGTAAGATTTCTTAAATGGGCCATCAAAGGATGGCACATGAAAAATTTTCCTACAAGGTCGGTGGGCCACGAAATTGCTTGTTTCTTTCAGGTAGGGCCAAACTTTTGAGAAATTTTTCGATTTTCCTTCCGGCCAACCCTAGCAGATATTTAATGACCGGTCCCTTTGACCACGTACACATTGTAACGGTAAAATTTTGATTCGTTACAAAGGTGTTACGGTTCGAGAGCATTTATACTGCTCCTGCGCAACAAGGACAGATGTGGTAAGACAATAGCATGAGTTGGTTTTGATTGACACCTCAATTCAAAGCAATTATCGATCGCAGACAAAGGAAATTCTCTCAACCAGATAATCAAAACAAACAAAGCCGCAAAAGTTTCTTTGAATCCCAGGTAGCTAGCTCGCTCGTTGTGCATTCCAGAAACTGTTTTTAAGGGCAAACATGAGCGTAGATCGAAAGAAGGATGCATCTACACATCTGCCGCGGGCATTTTATTTGTTTGGTTCAAAAGCCGTTTAGGAGGCGATTCAATTCTCTTATTTTTTTGGGTGTTATCAAAACATTTACTGCTCAGCTTCTGGACCAAAGAAATAAAATGCCGGGGGTAGATGTGTAGATATATCCTTCTTCTTTCGATCTATGCTCATGTCTGCCCTTAAAGATAATTTCTGGAATGCACAGCAAGCGAGCTAGCTACCTGGGTTTCAGAGGAAATTTTGCAGCTTTGTTTGTTTTGAATTACTGGTTGATAGAATTTCCTTTGTCTGTGATCGCTAATCGCTTTGAATTGAGGTGTCAACAAAAGCAACTCGTGCTATTGTATTACAAAATCTGCCCTTGTTACTTGGTCTTGGATTGGACTCAAGGCTGATTTTCTATCAGTTGACTTTTCCCAGAGGACGGGACTTTATTCAATAAAAGGCTATTCAAACGTAACTTTCCATTCAAATTCAAGGCGCTATTTTCTCTAGTACACAATAGGATTCCCATCCGCTCAGAAAATTGCATTGAATGGAAATCAGCCAAAAAGTCCCAAGTGTCACAAAGAAATGCACATGCATACTGTCATTAAAGGGGCTGTAGAAGATCTTTGTAAACAAAGATAACGATCAGCTGGCCAGTATCATCAAATTCAATGAGAAAATCCTCTCTAATTGGTGCGTGACTGCCTTTCGTGTGTTTAGGCTAAACACATCTGAAACTCGTCGCTCAGAATCTAGCTGTATCTTTATAATCGTTGATGGCATAAAAAATCTGATTGCATTAGCGAATTCTACGGGATTCAAACATATCGAAAACACCTTCATTTGCAATATGTCTGGTGATACTTGCCTGCATTAGGGAGAGAAAGTTTGGGATTTTTGGGAGTCTAGCTTGTACAGGTTGTACTAGCCTGCGTGCAGACTCAACTATCCTAAAGTGTTTAGGATTACACTTTAGGATAGTTGAGTCTGCACGCAGGCTAGGTTGTACTGGTAAAACTTTGGATCCGCAACAGAAGTGCGACGGATCAGGCTCCTGATTACACTGCTCTTGCCAATCAGTAACACTGTTCTTTCTGGCTTCTGTCCGTAGATAAATCCTGCTCTGGAGCTGTGTAAACAGTCTGAAACCGTAACAGCTTTGCAACGAATCAAAGTGTACCAGTACGGAAGCGCAAAATTATGGCTGTTGGTCGAGAGTGAAAATGTTATAATGAAAGTGATTAAAAGTATTTGATCATTGACAAAATAGAATGAAGCTTTTTTAATGATTGGTGGAATAAAAGAATTTTGGTGATTTTTTAAATATGTCCATTTTGGGGATATCCGATAGACTTAGTGCATTCATCGTAATCTCACTCCTCCACCCGAGCTGATAAATTGCTACTTTCTACAAACGATTAATAAATGTTGTTATTATGTCTAAATCTTTAAAGAACGATCAGCATTTTCTAAGCTATGTTATCCATCACCTACTTGACTTTTATATGTTCTCTGAACTGTCGTTTGCACGATTATTTCATGAAATTTTCGTGACTGTCTCATTTAAGAAAATCACGTAATGGTACAAACCGCAGTATCTTACCACAATGTCTATACTTATCACTGAAAGTGTATGTATCTAGCAAAAGCTTGGTTCACAACAAGGCAGGCCCGTCAGAACGAAATTCATATTGGGGGGGAGGGGGGGGGAGATGCTGGACTTCCTACACGTCTCTCTCGCGGAAAAAACGAGGGGAGGAAAAAATAGCGAGAGATGGACTTGCTACAAGTCTCTATCGCTATTTTGTCCTCCACGCGTTTTTTCAGCGAGAAAGACTTGTAGCAAGTCCAGGGAGACGCTGAAACCAGATGCGAATGGAGCGAGCAAAAATTGAACAATGAAGCGTTCACATTGCTTCGGATAAAAACGAACATTTACAGCATTCCAAATTGCGAACAAACTTTCG
Organism: Aurelia aurita complex sp. Pacific; assembly: GCA_004194395.1. Lineage (NCBI taxonomy): Eukaryota > Metazoa > Cnidaria > Scyphozoa > Semaeostomeae > Ulmaridae > Aurelia > Aurelia aurita complex sp. Pacific. The sequence continues at coordinate 176,205 of REGL01000064.1, forward strand.
AAGATTTCTCCTAGCATGATGAGACTAACGTCGAGTGATTCAGCAGTTTGTAAGCATTTTGTTGTGTTGTTGTACTGGGTGAGTCAATATGCCTTGTGTTTGAAAATCTACTGCTCCCAAACTATCAAAGCAATAACATTGAAAACTGTCTTGTTTCCTTGCTGACATGTTCAATTAGATTCAGCAATTTACATGGCTTTAATCGGTCATTCCTTCCCGTTGCTATCGGAATTTTCTGCAGAAAGCACTTTTCAAAAACCTGCAAAAATGAGTGAAAACAACGAGCAAAATTTCACCCGTTTTGCTTCTTGACAACAATGGCATTTACATGTAAAGCATATATTTTGTCCTCTTGGGAGAATGGAATCCCCCTGAATAAGTTATTCATACCAGGCCGAAGACTCTTTCATCCTCCCAAGAGGATAGCACCGGCTAAAGCGTTTTCAAGTCATCATTGTCAATTGCTCGTGATTCTAGCACGCTTTTAAGGTATCGAAGGGACTTTCTCGAGGAAATCCCTCGTCAAATCTGGCTGGACTAACCGATTTCAGCCAGGAAAAATTCTAAAAATAATTGAAAATGTTGGCTATTCAATCAGATATTGCAAAATATCATTGCTTAAATATTGCTTAAATATCATTGTTTTCAAATGTATTCTTTTATGCATTTTCGGTGTTCACACGGCATTTTTCAAATTCTCCGTTATTAACAGTATCCATTTTCAAAGTGCGTTTTCGAAAGTCTCCGTTTTCAAGGAGGAACAATATGAACGCAAGGTGCAAACAGTTACTGTTATCTGTTATCATATGAACATGGAGCAGTGTCAGCAGGGCCTTAAAAGCAAAACTTAAGTGACCTATTCTGCCGCACTCCTACCCATTCTGTCCCTCTCCCAGCAAGCAGATACCTCTTATCGTAGGCTTTCTTCCACAGCTCGGACTGTAGTTAATCTAATATTTCTGACGCATTCTGCTGCTGATTCTTGTAGATCTTCATCATCACATGTGATCAATGACACCAAATGCTGCAAAGCAAGAATGAATACAGGGAGTCATACTGTGAGAACTGTGATAAATTTGTCTACTAGGTGAGTGAAAAAAAGCTGAAACGTTTGATGGGCTGTGGACTAAAAATTGTGGTCTCTATTTCCTCATCTAACCAGAAGTAAATTGTTCTTTGGAGGCTCTCTGGTTTCTTTTTCGTTTTTAACAAAAACTTTTGTTTTTCTTTTTAGTTTTGGATGGGGGGAGGGGG
>REGL01000064.1:179103-196467 GCA_004194395.1 Aurelia aurita complex sp. Pacific
CCATGCCGAAATGCATTATGCCATGCCGAAATGCATTATGTCATGCCGAAATGCATTATGCCATGCCGAAATGCATCATGTCATGCCGAAATGCATTATGCCATGCCGAAATGCATTATGCGAAAAGAATTGAAAATATAGTTCTGCACGAAATAATTTGAAATTGCACAAGAAATTACAAATAAACTGCAGTAAATAACATTGGGTAAGATAAAAATGCGTTAATATAATGCACTAAATGTTATGATATCTCCGTGAATAATTTCACTCATCCAAATATAATAAATAGAGAATTTTGGCACAAAAAACGCTCCATATAGGCCTATACGAATTGGATTGTGCTACGCAGAATCCGTTACCCGCGTTTTGCGTCTGACTGGCCCTTTAAAGATGAGTGATTTTACCAAACAAAATGTTAACATCTAAGTTGGCCTTTGACTGATAGATTAACATTTTAGTTTTGAATCTCGGCTACATACTTTGCTTCAAATCCCACCAAACCTTATAACTTCTTTTTACTCACCCGGTATTTGATTAGTGAAAAAATGAAAATCTTTAAACAAATGCAAAGTCTGATAACGTAAAAACTCTAATGATATGGTGCCGTACAAGATTACCAGTATCTTTACTGATATACACCCTGGTGAGTCAGAATATGTTCAAAGCATTTATCAGGGCCTGTTAGATTCCTCTACACTGACAATACATGTGTTGCAAACATGTCAACCTTGATACAAAAGTAATTTTCAGAGTGATTTCAGAGTATTCTTCAAGGCCAGGTAGCTTACAAAAGCACAAATTCCCACAAACTCCAAGCCATTTCAAGACTTTGAAATATGGAGAAAACTAACTGGATCCTTGACACAATCGCATAGAAAGAAATTTTCATGATCGCTAATACAATCATATTTTGATTGTTTTTCAAAGTTTCACCCGCCTTTGAAGTACCACGAAGAGATCTTCTCACTGGAGTGTTAGCTCTTTTACAACCTAATGGATATATCAATGATTCAAATGAGGCTTTGGTGCACGTTTTATTGTATGGTGATAAGAGCCTTCCTGATGACCTCAATAAAAGCATACTTCTCTTAACCTTAAATTTATCCATCAAACTGGTCGACTTGATTAGAAAATCTCAAGCTACACTACGAGTTCCACAACCACCAAAACCCGTTTTTTAGCTTTATGTATTGTAGAGTAATTTTGTAAGTAGAGTAATTAGTAGAGTAACTTTGTAAGTAGTGTATCTAGTTTTTTTTCTTTCATCGTTTGTAGCTTAGTTGTATCATCATCATCATCATCATCAATTTATTTATCGTTGGACTAAAATATATCATAGCTAAATAAAAACAGCAGCTAATTAATTCCAACGTTAAAAAGTTACATACAATATCAGATAAGAAAGTAGTGGGTAAAATATTTACAAGTTTTGAAAGTATACAATATAAAACAGATATATAAAAATATTCATCAAAAATAGCCCAAGTTTGGAATAAAAATGTGGCAAAAATATTTATCATAAGAAGCCCAAATTCGAAATAAAAATGGGGCATAATTTGCATGAACAATTTTCTCCGTACCAATTTTTATCTTCGTCTTAAATTGACCAAGGGATTTTATCTTTGTCTTAAATTATGTAGTTTAATGTTGCGTGTCTTTATGCTTTGGCCATGAGGTAGTCATTGTCTTTTGCTCCCCTTGGTTTCGTCCCTGTGGTGGTGTATAGTGATTTGATAAGTACAGTAGAAAGTAAGATTTATTGTAAATATTTGAAATGAATAGAAAAAAAGTTTCACTTTTATTCGGTAAATCCGTGAAGGGGAAGGTGAAGTTGCATTTTTTTAGCGCCAAGCGCTGGGATCACGGAAGTAGGTAAGACCTAATCGAATCCGCGACCCCTTGTGATGACGCTCAAGTGGAGGGGCTCTACCTGGGATCGAACCCTGTCCGCCTGACTGTTCTGGCTGCAAAGTCACAGGATTACACCATTGCTCCACAACACCTTCATTCCGTAGTTGAAAAAGTCTGCGTCGAAATTGTAATGCTTTGATCTCTCCACCTGATAATGATCACAATATGAAAATGACATAATATGACTTACCTTAACGACTCCTTTATGATAAATGAGAAGACTGTTATCACGGTCAAATGATAATTTGAAAAGAGCAGTTGTTGTGTTCTTCTGAACAAGAAAATCTTCTGATTTCAACCATTCACCCAAATATGGTATCGTCTGTCGCAACTTTTGTCTGTATTCATCATTGATGGCATAGCTGAAAAATAGTTTTAAGTTATATGCAACGGAGCTGACAAAAAATGAAAACGTACTGCAAATATCTTCAAAGCGTTTTCATAAATTTGGATACAAACACAGAGGAAAAATTGAAACAGATAGAGTTTGGAAAAAGAAATTGTTGGTTTTTCAGACAACAAATACTCTTGTTTATTCATATTCAATCAAATATTTTACAATACAAGTTACTATTTAACGCTACTTACAAAACTCCTTTACGATACTACAAAAACGATACCTTGGACAGCAAAAGTCTATGGCAACTCCGCAGCCATTACATAAAAAACTAAAAGTCTATCTATATTTTATCTTTTATCTTAAAATGTGCACTTCTGAAGCACTTGGCTAAGAGAATATTGATCTTCAGCCATTTTACAAAAGACGCTGGATCGAGCGATTTCGTTTCGACATTTTCATACGAAAAGTTCGATTGCGAAGCGTTATGGCTGATTTCGAGTCAGTCGAATTTTGCGAGCGGGCGGAAGTTTGCACAATAAATGCTTACTCAGGCATGGCGTTCTATTCAAATTCAAAGCGACAGTATCTCTCGTAAGCAATAGAATTCCCGTCAGCTCGGAAAATTCCAATGCTTGGAAATCAGCCTGTAGAACTTTTATTATTGTTATGTTGTGCATATTCGAAAACATTAAATTCTACATTATATACCGGGTGAGTAAAAAAGGCCCGGCGTTTGAAAGGCAATTGCTCCCTGAATATACAAGCGATGATCTTGTGCAATATCTAGTTGAATAGCTAACATGTTCAATAACTTTTATAATTTTTCCTGACTGAAATCGGTCGCTCCGTTCAGATTTTACAAGGGATTTTCCACAAAATATCCCTTCGAGAAACCTTGAAAAACGTGCTAAAATCATGAGCAAGTTTCCCTAATGTGTTTACCTTACAGCAATGACTTGAGAACGCTTTAGCACGTGCTATCCTCTTGGGGGAATGAAAAAGTCTTCTCCCAACAAGGACAGATGTTGTAAGACAATAGCATGAGTTACCTTTGATTGACACCGCAATTCAAAGCGATTAGCGATCGCAGATCAAGGAAATTCTCTCAACCAGTAATTCAAAACAAGCAAAGCAGCAAAAGTTTCTCTGAACCCCAGGTAGCTCTCTCGTTCGTTGTGCATTCCAGAAATTGTTTTTAAGAGTAAAGATGAGCATAAATCGAAAGAAGAGGGATATATCTACACATTTACCTCGGGCATTTTGTTTGTTTGGTTCAGAAGCGGATTGACAGGCGATTCAATTCTCCCAATTTTTTGGGTGTAATTAAAACACTTACTGCTTGGCTTCTGAACCAAAGAAATAAAATGCCCGCGGTAGATGTGTAGATATATCCTTCTTCTTTCGATATATGCTCATGTTTCCTCTTAAAAACAATTTTTGGAATGCATAACGAGCGCGCTAGCTACTTGGGTTTCAGAGAAACTTTTGCGGCTTTGTATGTTCTGAATTCATGGTTGAGAGAATTCCCTTTGTTTGCAGCCGCTAATCGCTTTGAATTGCGGTGTCAATCCAATGCAACTCATGCTATTGTATTACAAAATCTGCCCTTGTTTCTTCCCCCAGTATGAACAACTTATTACTCAGGGGGGACTCCATTCTTCCAAGGGGATAAAATGTATGCGAGTGTCATTATTGCAAAGAAGGATTGAGGGAGCAACATTTTTCAAACGCCAGGCATTTTTATTGACTCACCCGGTATAAAAATGGCGTTTGATTCAGACTAGTTTAGACACAGAACAGCTAAATGTCTCTTGGTCTTCAGATGACATAAGAATTATACTTCTAAGATTTAGAGAACAAATTTAATTGACCATCTAATTTTGGGAGTACTTTGGAAACAACCAAACATGAGTCATTTTCTTGGAACACCTGGAACATTGACTGCTTACCTGACAATACAACCGCAAAGAGCTTTTCGCAGTTCTTCATCTGTCTGAAAGTTAAAACGAAAAGATAGTGTTGCTCAGGCAATTACATTGTTTATTTGGCAATGGCATTTAAAAGAAATTTAGCAATATTTCATAAAGCATTATCGCTAGTTATCGCTGCAAAATAGTAAGACAAAATGGCCGACCGCTGGTTTCAGTCATCAAGCAAATTGGATCTCCTGAAGGTCATAGCTCCATCATTTGTCAACAGATTTTTATGGGGATGACAGCAAACTTTAATTGAATATCTGAAGAGCAACATCATACAAAAGTTTGGCGAGAATCTTTTGCCGCTTTGTCGCAATCTCCAGGCAAACGGGGCACAAATTTTTTGGGACACCTTGTAGAAAAATGAAAGCAAAACATTGCCACTGTTTGAAAACGTAATGTCTTTTTCACGAAACGCTTTGCGTTGAAAAGGAATATGATGAGAGTGTTAGTTAGTAAAAATATTATATTTTCTTCAACGAAATCTATGTTAGCAATCATACTCATCATCCAACAATAATCATTTGTAGAAATTTCTGACCAAGTACTCCTTATATGAAGCACGATCTTTTCATATATGACATTTTTAGTATGAAACAAGCCAAAAATAAACTGAAAATATATTGTTTTTAGTCGTCCCAAATCCTGTAGACTTATTACAATTAGTGCCAGTTTTCGCTCGCAATTATAAAAAATTTAGTACATAGTTATCTATTGAACTAAATGGCTTTGCCTATTCATATATTGAATTGAATTTCTCACTCACAGCAAAAAAGGTTCAGATCAAAAATATAAACAACGAGCGAAATTTACGACGAATCATAATCAGTCTAGCTCAAACCTTTACCAGGTATCTAAAAAGGTTTCTGAATAATCAAATACAATCAGCCTTTTTATGTCTATTTTCTACAACCATGAGGCTGGACTGCTGGCAATTTCAACATCGCTTGTAATTTGAAATGATAAGATTGATTTTGACAAAATGAATGTTTCTATCTAAGTTAATATGCTAGCTACACAGGTATTATTAATTCATAGGAATCTGAAAAATGGTTTGATAACAAAAGGCTTTCCTACGTCTAACAAACTCGGTCGAGCGAGGTCAAACTCCGGATGGGTGACCTTGAAGGCTTGACCTCGCAACTCACCTCGCCGTCCTTCGGAAGGGACGTTAAACTAGGGGTCCTATGCCTGGATGCGGCATGCATAATGAGCTTAAATTAGCTTCAAGTAGCTAGAAATACTTCCTGCCCATTCAAAATAAATTACTGAAAAAAATTATAATTTTTCTCATTCACCCAGCATCATTCACGCTGAATATCAGCAACGGAATCGTGATAAAACTCGCCTTACTGTATTACATAGATCAATGATAATTGACGACAATTCATAATCATCTAATACTTCAAGATTTTCTTCATCCAATTCAATTCGTGAAACTACTCTACATGCAGAGTTTCTGATCTGAAATAAAAAGGGGTGCAAATGAAAAAGTTAGACTTCAAAGGATACAGGTAGGGTAGTATTCTTATAAGAAACAGCTTAAGAGAAATTCAACTCTCAGGTCGCCAAAAATTTAGAAACTCCAGTACTGAGCAAACTTGAATTTTGAAGATTAATGTTTCAACTCTCAAAGCATCATCATCAAGAAACATGCAATTTATGTTCAAGTTAACTCTTACGGAATCTTTAAAAACAATTTCGCATTGATTTAAGCTAGACTCTCATCGCTAGGCCGAATTGTTAAAGTCAAATAGAAATTTATTGTCCCGTTTTGATATAACCTATTATTTCACTGTTCCGGACTGTTTCGTTGTAAGATATCGATTAAGTAGCAGAAGCTCATGCTTATAACTGTGGAGGAGGCTCGCAGTCATATGAAAGGCAATCAATGCGGCTCAACGTTAACATTAGACCGACTACATGTCGTATTTACGCTCCTTGATAAACTGATAATCGCTATAACTACAATCTTAGACAAAAGTGTTGAGACACTTTGCTTTTCAGGAAGAAATTGCGAGTTAAGGACCCCCCACCCCCCAATGCAATGTTGGAATATGGTGGAAATGTTGCAGATGAATTCACCACTATGTCTTCTTCAATCAAATCAACATTGCAGTGGGGGGAAGGGGGTCTTTAGCGGTGGATGGTAATGATTTGCAGGAAAGAAAGGTATTTTACTACACAAAACGCATTTGTCTCAACGACTTTTGTCTAAGATTGTAGTTCGCAGTTTCAGCGTAGTGCCGAGATCCAATTCAATGAACGAAGCGGAAACTGGGACTGAGGTAGCTGGTGTACGCTAATACTAGTGATGCCATTTCCTATCTGATGTCATAATCATAAATGCCAATCTGACGTCACAATCAACTAAGATTAGCATAAAAGCAGCGAAAAGTCTCGAAACTTCAGTTCACTGTTTTAGTTGCTCAAGAGGTAATGCTTTTTCGCAACAGCTCGAAGTTTAAACAAACATTCGATTCAGGGAAAGGCTCAACCTTAAAAGAAGAGAAAGTCGGAAACAAGATGGAATTTGCTGGCAATATGTTAGTTGATTTNAACTACAATCTTAGACAAAAGTGTTGAGACACTTTGCTTTTCAGGAAGAAATTGCGAGTTAAGGACCCCCCACCCCCCAATGCAATGTTGGAATATGGTGGAAATGTTGCAGATGAATTCACCACTATGTCTTCTTCAATCAAATCAACATTGCAGTGGGGGGAAGGGGGTCTTTAGCGGTGGATGGTAATGATTTGCAGGAAAGAAAGGTATTTTACTACACAAAACGCATTTGTCTCAACGACTTTTGTCTAAGATTGTAGTTCGCAGTTTCAGCGTAGTGCCGAGATCCAATTCAATGAACGAAGCGGAAACTGGGACTGAGGTAGCTGGTGTACGCTAATACTAGTGATGCCATTTCCTATCTGATGTCATAATCATAAATGCCAATCTGACGTCACAATCAACTAAGATTAGCATAAAAGCAGCGAAAAGTCTCGAAACTTCAGTTCACTGTTTTAGTTGCTCAAGAGGTAATGCTTTTTCGCAACAGCTCGAAGTTTAAACAAACATTCGATTCAGGGAAAGGCTCAACCTTAAAAGAAGAGAAAGTCGGAAACAAGATGGAATTTGCTGGCAATATGTTAGTTGATTTGACTCTCGACGGTGCATTAAATGGATCAACAAGGAGAATGAGAGCGAACAGAAGGACAACACAGTACAGATATACATTACTTTGGCGGAAGGCAGAACTGTTTAAAGAAGTAAGTCTGAATTGTTATATTTCTTCCTGTGACAACTACCTTTGAAGAACAGGTTTAAATAGTTATCAAAAATAGAAATGGGTAAGTCTTAACATCACAAGCTCGATATTTTGTATTTGTTCAGGGAAATTAAACAAATACAATTGAAGCTGAAGATGTTGTGGTGCAGTGGTGTAATCCTCTAACTTTGCAGTAAGAATAGAGGGTGCTGGTTTGAGTCCCCATGAAGGGGTCATGGATTTCATTAGTGCTTAGTTCACGAACCACAACCCTCCTGGGACTTTGTGATGTCCTGGGCCCAAGATTTTATAAATGGTGCAGACTTCTGGCATCAGCAACTTCCGACGGCTACAGCCGTTGTGAAAAACAACACCAAAACAGGGGAATGTACTTCCATCCTTTCATGGTTGCTCGACGAGACGTATAAGCTTGAGTTGAACAACGAAAGAAACTTTTATCGTAAAAGGCGACAAGCATGATTATTCTACAAATTTTAAACCCAGCAGAAGCAATGGAGGAATCCTTGGTTGATTCCTTTTTAGTTTCCTCTTCATACTTGTGTCGTTGGCCTACTTTTTGGTCATTCTCCCGTGAGGGTACCATGACGAGGCAGGAAGTGTCGCAAAAGATGTTGTCGGGCGTTCATGCGTGTAGTTCCTTCTGCGATCCCAGCGCGTGGCTCTAATTAAGAAATATTGGCGATTTCGGAAAAATACAACGGTAGACATATAGCTTAGTAGCTAAAGTTTGCTTCAAGCCATTCAATTAAAAGAAACTGGTTATAGGATTTCACACCAACCTGCTTACAGATGTGGAACCTATGTTGCGTTTGAGACTGTAACTCCGTCTTTTCTCGTTTTGAAACAGTGAGCAAATAGAACAACTTGACTCACCCCCACATTCTTGGACTTCATTAAAGTAATAAGAATTTCAATGCCACCAAGAAATGATCTAACTGTTGTAGCAGTTTCCTGGTGATCAAATAAAACATCAATAATCTTTAAAATTTTATAACATGCTCGGGGGAGGTCGCACATAACTAGGTGAGGGAAAGATGTGCCGCCCATATGGATGGGTTTCCCTTTTAGCGTCATTGCATTGGGGGCCTTGAAAAACGTCTCAAAATTTCACTGTGATTTTCTCCCTTTGAATCATCTATCCTTGAGATCTTAAGAGGGGAGGGGGAGGGGGCAAACAATTAAACATCGCATCCAAGATCTCGTTTATCAATTTCGATTGCAATATTTAGAGAAGCGTTGCATTCGTCAACCAGGGGTTGAATCAAAATAACGGCTTCCCTGTTGATATCATGTTTAAGTGCTAGAAGCAGACATTCATTGAACTAAAAAGCTTAGATGTTTTAATCGGCAGAGTTCTGTGTATATATTTGCTGCCGAAGGCAGCTTAACTCCCGGGGGTGAAGCTACCCAAAACCGGGGTACGGGGACTTGTGGACCCCGGTTTTGGGTCATAAATTCCGATCAGTCGCCAGTTTTGGGTCATAAATTTCTCACAATCCCCGGTTTTGGGTTATAAATTCGTACCAACACCGGGGCACATACATACCCCAAAGGCCAAGCCAAGTCTCTCTCTCCTGTGGTTTCAGGTTGATAGTATTATTAATCCACACTATTTTCAATTTCATTGAAATATTCAAGATTACTCCATCAAATAACATCAGATGGGATGAAATCTTCAGTAAAAGCCTTCTTTCGTTGCTTTCAGACAATTGCCTCAATCAGTTGTGAAAAATTCTGAAAAATTTTGCTCGGTCATTTTCGAATGACCTCGTTTTCGCCCTAAAGGGCGCGAAACTAAACTTGTTGTTGTTGTTGTTATGTTGTTGTAAATCTTGAAAATTTGAAAACTGGAGAGATGGCAAAATTACGAATGGCGAAAGATAGCAATGCCACACACCAGGGAGGGTATGTCTCCGCTTTTATTGTATCGTAAGTTCTAATTATGCCATAACTGAACAGGATTTTTGCTGTCACACTCACACAAAAGGGGAAGTATGTAAATTATTAGGCCTCCCCTACTAGCCTATAAGCCTTTTGGGCGTTACCTCAACCTCAGAGATTTCTTTGGCTGCCAGATCTTGCCTCATTATTAATTAAGCAAACAGAGAGGCGAGAGCTCAATAATTGTTGTCAAAACGGTATAACAGATGGTTATTATCTTGATCAGCAAGCATGGCGAATCCCTCTCCATCTCATCAAGCTTATTCATGAAAGGCACACTACTGATGATGATTTCTTGTGCAGTTTTTGTACATACATGGAATAATCTTGCAGGTTGCTGTGTTTCTTGTGATATTTAGACATTAAGATATGCAGTAAAGCACTAAAGTAAACATTAATCAAGCAAATAGAAAAAACGAATACAGCACAGTGTTGACCAAAGTGGCCCACTGATTAAGCTCTGCATTTGCTCATAATTATGTTATTGTATATAGATTGGGATATACCTGTTGACCCAAGAATTTTGCTATTTTGTTCTATGTATGTATGTATTTTTTAGAATTTGGCCTTGTTATGAATTAAAAATTTGATGTAACATGAATTTAGGAAAAATAATCAGTTTAATTACAAGTGTATAATATAAAAGTTAAAAATTGAACCTAAAAATACCCCCAGTTTAAAATGGCAGGGATAAGCATTAAAAGATCAGTGCAACCTTGTTTCCATAATGGTCCCTCATAATGGTCCATAATAGTTTGGCTCCAGCACATTACTTTTTGTACAGAACACATTTGTAGAGCTTCTACACAGTTTGAATTAGGAAGAAAGGTTTTTTCATGTGAAATATGTTGTAGGTGCGGGATTACAGGAATTCCACAATTTTTGGTATTTCATCATAAAAGTTACCCCAGTTTTGGGTGCTCTTTTCAAAATGTTCTCCCCGGTTTTGGGTACTCTTGCCTAGATGACCTACTCAAGTCCCCGTCCCCGGTTTTGGGTAGCTTCACCCCCGGGGCTTAACTATTCTGCTTCAATCAGTGAGCGAAATTAGCCTGCTGTCTGCCGTTTGGCTATGTAGAGACGGACCAGCTCACGGCTGCGGTTCGCGGGCTCGCGGCTTGTGAGCATTTATCCAAAAAACAACAAAGATAATGAGTTCTTCCTACCTACTTAACTACCTAACTACGTCAATGGACGACAAAGGTTTATTTCTGACAATGCAGAACTCAATATTACGGACCACGGAGCCACGGACTACAGAACTACGGAACCAAGAGCCTTGGACTCAGGAATTAGAAACCGATGGAGGAGAGTAACTGAATATTCTAAATCATATACCTTTTGAACCATTACCCAACTGTAAATTCAAGCATAATACACGTTTCCTTAGCGATAATCATTCAATTAGTTTCTATAAAATTGACCTCGCCACAGTCGCATTTGGTACAAATACTAATCGGCAGCACTCGCTGACTGTTGTTATATCTAGTTTAGTAAACAAATATTTACAGACAGTCTAATTGAATTGCGTGCAGCATCGTAAAATGACAACATATATTCAGTGTGCGAAAGTGGCACGGTCTTAATAGAAAGAGAGCACTTACCTCTGGATCTTGCACAATGTCATATATTGCATCTAACACTGTTGAAACGACCTGAAATGCAATTATAATAATTCTCTAAACGTAAACAAAAATGATGCAACATTCTATTGTTGCCTATCTGTGCGTACAATAATTCGTAAAATACGGTTATATAATAGCTAAAATACGCAAGTGTCAAAGAGAGGCTCATTGTCAAAGGCGAAGAAACAAGAGCCGATATAAAGTTATTTATGATCCTTCAAAAATGGACTTGCAGTGGGAGGCATGTAAGCAAAAAGTGGGACATTTTTCAACATGACTGAGGTGCAGAGAAACAAAAGGAAGATATGTAGACAGTCTAGGGATGGCGATTTGAAAGAGCGACATTTAGAGAAGAACTAGCATTTGAAGTACTCTCAGAAGAGGCAGATGATGGTCACAATATCTTCGATGGAGAATGGAGCGACCAGACAAAAAGTGACAAGGGAAGGAGAGAAAAGTAATACAACACTGATGAGCACAAGTTTTGATATCCTCCGTTATTCGGCGCCTCATTCAAAACAGAATTTCAGATTCGGTGGTGGTTAAGGAGATTCACTGGGTCATATCAAGAGGGGCTGTTCAAGGTGCAAATCTCCAATTGTAGGGGCAATATTCAATACAAAAAGACCAAAAAGAAGCAATGAAAAAATGTCAATCTGTTGTTGCTTAAAGGTTCTGAAATATTTGCATTCGTGTGTGTTCTTGAGTTCTTTCATGTTCTTTCGATATTCAATATAAAAAGACCAAAAAGAAGTAATGAAAAAATGTCAATCTGTTTTTGCTTAGAAGTTCTGAAATATTTGCATTCGTGTGTTCATGAGTTTTTTCATGTATACCTTCAGAAAGAATAATCTCGTGGGTAGACATATTGCTCCCCGTGCTCTTGTCCTTGTAGTAGAGTAGAGTAGCTTATAAGTATAGTAATTAAGTAAATATGTGCTGTAAATTTTTAGCAGAATGTTTAAAAAAAAGAAAAGAATAATCTGTTAAGAAAACTTGGCATACAGTCGAATCACTGGAGTGATGCACTATTTAGAAACGTTTTCTTTCATTTTTGATTGCAAATTCTGAAAATTATTGTACATAGGTTTTAAATATAGTAAATGAGGTTTTGTAGTTTAATTTAATTAATAGCTTTCTACTTTGTTTCCTTAGATTGTAATAATGTTTTATCGGAGGGCCCCTTGAAAACCAGCTTGTGTTGAAGGGCAACCCTCCTTAAAGGGGCTGGGTCATGTAACCGTAAACAAATCTGTTATCTCTATAATCTATATTGTTGCCCACACGTGGCCATTGTGTTCTGCACAGATTTGGTGGATGGGGTGAATCCACAATAAAGTTACTACTAACAATCCATCAATATCTTTGCAATCTTAAAACATATGGTTGTTTCGTTTGTTTCTCTCTGAAGTTCAAGAGTTCTTCTTCAAAATAGCACTTTCATTTTGAGGAAAATAGTGAAAAATCTATCTGATATGGCCTGTCAAAAAAGCTGCAAAATCGNTTTGTAGTTTAATTTAATTAATAGCTTTCTACTTTGTTTCCTTAGATTGTAATAATGTTTTATCGGAGGGCCCCTTGAAAACCAGCTTGTGTTGAAGGGCAACCCTCCTTAAAAGAATTAAATATGAAATATAATAAATATGCACGGACATTGACTAGATAAAAACAGCATGCTTACATCTTCATTCCTTGATTTTAGATGAGACCAAAGAAAACGAAATCCATCATCACCAATTATTGTTCTAAAATAAAAGAGAAAGTCTTAAATGTTATAAGTCAATGAAAGTGAAAATCAAAAAGGTCCGTTTTAAAAGTTATGTCGCAAAAAGAATGCCGCCTTTTCGAATGCCGCCTTTCCAACGAAAAAAGCTATTCATTTAAAAATTCGTAACATCTTTTCGGCCAAAATTTTATCCGCTGAAATTGCAAAAGTTCTGCCGAAATTCTATTCGCCGACGTTTGTCCGTTGACAGTTTTGATAGTTGATGTACACAGATATCATCAGAGATCATCGTTCGCCTTCTCCGCCTTCGGCGGATTGCGCATCTACATGTGACAATTGTCTCCATAAATTTCGGTCTTTGACCGCATTGTTCAGCGACATCAGGTTTCGTCCTGTCCAAAGGCTAATGTTCTCTCGCCATCGTTTACGTTGTTTTCCTCTACTTCTTTTGCCTTCATCAGAGATATACACTGCAAAATCAATCATTGTATTGAGTTGGCTATACATAAATTCATCCACTTTGAAGCAGATAAAAAGTTGGCCAAAAAGTGAATACCTTAACATCCAACAATTTCGGATGGTAATATTTTCGCATATTTCATACTTCCAAAATTTTATTGTCTGAAATTTTTGTGGTCCAGAATAATTAGTGTCCGAAATTTTTTGCATTACAGAAAAATGAAAGCAAAACATTGCCACTATTTGAAAATGTAATGTCTTTTTCACGAAACGCTTTGCATTGAAAAGGAATATGGTGAGAGTGTTAGTTAGTAAAAATAACATATTTTCTTGAACGAAATCTATGTTAGCAATCATTCTCATCATTCAACAATAATCATTTGTTGAGATTTCTGACCAAGCACTCCTGATATCTATAAACATATGACATTTTTAGTATGAAATAAGCCAAAAATAAATTGAAAAATATATTGTTTTTTAGTCGTCCGAAATTTCGTCAAAAAACGTCCGAAAATCTTTTGTATGAAAATGTTTTGTCCGAAATTTATTCGTCCAAAATTTTTGGCTTTTATGGTATCACGTTATCATTCTACGAATATTTATTCCCGTAAACCCTTTCAGTTTACAAATATTAACCTATTAACAAGACATCTGTATTTAGGAGAAAGAAAAACTACACTATAATAATGCGCTGCTCTACAAAAGGGGTTGTGTTTGTGTTTGGCTCCTGTAGGTTGAAAAGATATTCTCTAAAACCTTTTTCAAAACAAGCGATATATATTTTTCTCAAATATTGTCAGTGATATCATTCCAGTTTTTGACAACAGAGAAGGAGAATCATTGCTTCGCACATTCTAACCTAATTTTGCGACATTGCAAACCTTCATGATTTCTGGTTCTTTACTGTGAAATCTAGGATCTTTCAGTGAACCTATTACGATGATGTTCTGGACAAACGTCATGCAAAATTTAATCTGTCATGAGTCCTTGGGCAAAGCAAGGCGAAGATTTAACAGTGAGCCATGTACAAGTCCATCAGTCTTTATGTTTGGCATCCTCTATTGGCTTCTTTGCCCATGTTTCATGTTTGCAATCGCTGCGTTTGGGGCATGATGTTTATACACCTACCTTCTACTTTCGGTGTCTTCTGAAACAGCCTTAGCTGCCTTTGAAGCTGCCATTATGATGTCACAATCTGTTGTTTCAAGATGGCTGATCACCAGTTGAATAACATAGTTTTCAAGAAGAAGCTGTCTGTTGTGGATGTCTGGCACAGCAAATTCTGATACAATACCAAGAGAATTTACAATCACCTAAATCAGAAATATTGTGAAATATGAATATAAAACAGTAGATGACGAGTGCAGTACAGGTAGAGCAAGAAAAAAATTTCAGTTTTCAAAAATTCACAACATCAAGAGTACTCGGCAAATTTGAATCATTTAAATTCTAGTCAAAGGCCGAAAGACCAAAATATTTTGCGTTTTTTCTCATGTTTTTATGAGCACTGAAAATACATGTAAATTTGACTTTACGAAAATTCATCGGTTGCAAAATGCCTGAAAATGGGCCTAAAACATTTGATCAAATCGTAAGAAATCTCCGCAAACAGAACAACTAGACTGATTACAATGAGTCCCAGTATTCGCTATTTAAAACGAGACTACTACACCAAACCGAGACCGCTCATACTAGTCATTTCAAAACAATGGCGTTTGATTATGAATCGTAGTTAGGAGCGTCAGGCAGCCTTTCAATAGCGATAACTACGGCCATATAATCAGTCTAAAGAACAACACAGAGAAGAAAACAAAACATATCGGCGTCATACCTCACTGTTGCTACTTTTGAGCAGATCACCAATGTCGTGAACGAGGGAATGCTCCTTGAACCTGGGAAGAGAGAATTCAGACGAAAATGCAACGACAAGTCAAAACAAACGAAGCTGGCTCCACAATACCTATGTGACCTCTTCGCACGAAATTCGCAGTGTTCATCCCAAAGCCTTCGTAATACAGGAACCGACCTTAGGCTACCCAAGAAATGGTCAAATAATGGCCAGAGATGTTTCTCCTACAGAGATGCAAAACTGTGGAATAGCCTCTCAGCCGAGTCTAAGCAGGCAGCCTCACTGAAAAGCTTCAAGACTATTTAGATGCAGGCATCTTTTTCTTTCGTTTTGATTGTAAATTTTAAATATCATTGCACATAGGCTTTAAATACTACAAATAAGGTTTTATAGTTTGATNATTATGAATCGTAGTTAGGAGCGTCAGGCAGCCTTTCAATAGCGATAACTACGGCCATATAATCAGTCTAAAGAACAACACAGAGAAGAAAACAAAACATATCGGCGTCATACCTCACTGTTGCTACTTTTGAGCAGATCACCAATGTCGTGAACGAGGGAATGCTCCTTGAACCTGGGAAGAGAGAATTCAGACGAAAATGCAACGACAAGTCAAAACAAACGAAGCTGGCTCCACAATACCTATGTGACCTCTTCGCACGAAATTCGCAGTGTTCATCCCAAAGCCTTCGTAATACAGGAACCGACCTTAGGCTACCCAAGAAATGGTCAAATAATGGCCAGAGATGTTTCTCCTACAGAGATGCAAAACTGTGGAATAGCCTCTCAGCCGAGTCTAAGCAGGCAGCCTCACTGAAAAGCTTCAAGACTATTTAGATGCAGGCATCTTTTTCTTTCGTTTTGATTGTAAATTTTAAATATCATTGCACATAGGCTTTAAATACTACAAATAAGGTTTTATAGTTTGATTTAATTAATAGCTTTTTACTTTGTTTCAGTAGATTTTAATTATTGTTTTTATTGGAGGGCCCCTTGAAAACCACCTTCAGCTGAAGGGCAACCCTCCTTAAAAGAACTAAATATGAAATATGAAAATATGCCCTGAAACCAGTATGGCCAACTATTGCGTGGTATAAATATCGTATATGTTTGGTGTAATTCAAATACTTCTTCTGAATTGGATAAGTAAAATCCACAACTACGATGTCAATTGTTTGAACTGACGTGTTAATCAAAAGCAACCGACACTATTTTCACAAAATTTGCCCTCATTATCTCTCAGAAAATAAAGACTTCAACAACAATTGAACTGACACAAAAATATCAGTAGAATGTAAAGAAAATTGTATGTGCAGCAACAGAAACATACCAATCGACATTTTCAGGGTTTGATTTAATAGCCTTCCATACAGCCTCCGTCGCAGCGATCAACATATCAATATCTCCCCTGAGCCCTTTTTGTAACATGGCATGCATTAAACCAAGGCCATTTAATTCTCTAATCTGTTCTCTAGCTTCTTTTTCATTGCCACACTGCAAAAGAAAAATGAAAAGTGAAAAAAGTTTCAGGTATTTGCAGAAAGAAAGGTTATGAACTATCCACGAATGTTAATGAGCAATGCACTGATTTACAGTAAAAAGGCTAACATAGATGTGAACTTATATCTCACTAAACTTCTCCTGTAATTCTACAGTTCTACAGTTATGTTTTCTTGCCTTAGCAATGACAATTAACTAAGTTACTATGTATTATCCTCTTCGGAGGCAGCAGTTCCCTCGAATAATTTTGGCGCACTAATAGAGATGACTTTCATTCTCCAAAGAGCATAGCTTGTGCCAAAGCGTTTACAAGTCATTTATGTTTCGCTGAAGGGCAACATATTACGAGAATTTGATCCTGATTTTAGACATTTTTTTTTCTAAATCTCTTACAGAATCGGAACGGAATGACCTATTTCAGCCAAGAAAAATTGAATCTGAAAAGAATCGAAAAAGTCAGCTACTCTCAAGTACCGAATAATCGTCCCCCCCCCGCTTATTAATTTTTGAAAAATTTTCCAACCCCCCCACTTTTATTCCAACCCCCCCTTTTATTAATTCTTGAAAAATAGAAATAATAGTGAACATTATTTTTTAATAATTCCTGCTAAGCAAATGTACTTATTGTATTTATTAACTTTATTCTCCTTTGTTTGTCTGACCCGCGTTACATACGTGTTTTACATACGTGGTACCCATGTTAGATACGTGTTTTACTAAGAAAACGAAAAACGACTATTCTCAATTTTTCCAA
>REGL01000064.1:199241-210281 GCA_004194395.1 Aurelia aurita complex sp. Pacific
AAAAACTCCAGCGAGAAGATCTCTGCGTGGTACTGCAAGGGAAGGGCAAAGCAACAAAAAGTGTTCCGTATCCTCAATACCATCGTTCGTAGGGCACATTGGATTTATGGTATCCCTAAAATTGTGCTTGAATTTGTGAAAGTTTAGTTTACTGAGACCAACCCTGAGTTGAGTGAGATAGGATAAACCTGTTGGGTCATGAATGCCAAATATAGATCTTACAGGGGGTCTAATTATCGATAAGAGCTTCTTCTTAAAACAGCAACAGACGGTGCAAGTCTAATCTCATAGGATCAAGTTTATTCCATTCAGATAAGCAATGGGGATAGAAACTAGACTTGACTTTTCCTGTTCTGGCCTTTAATCGCCCAATAACACCCTGGTTGCGAAGAGGGTAATGTGACTTTTGAAGTGGTGGGATTGGATCCTTAGTATAAACGGGAGCTAGATTATTAAGAATCTTGTAGAATAAAGTAAGGCGTCTGCTCCACCTTCGGTAGCTTAATGATTCCAACCAAGCTCTGTGTACAAAATCCCAGCTTAGGGTTAGGGTTGTGTTAGGGTTGCGTAGGGTTAGGGTTAGGGTTGTGTACAAAAATTAATCCCAGCTTAATACATCAAACAACGGAAAGGAGCACTGTCAAGGATAAACGTCTCTTACTTTATTGACCAAAAACAGGACTGTCTCTACGCCTCCTCACAGAAAAAGAAAGGCCAATTCCTTCCCAGGACAACTGCACCGGCTGACTTTGCAAAATCATCAACATATTTGAATATGTTACTGACCTTTAAAATGTCTTTTTTGTGTGTATGTAGTATCAAAGACTAAATGAATTAAACAAGTGGTCGTTATTTTTCTTTTCCGCGAGAGAGACAAGGCAATTATTTTGAGCAATAGCATTATATGAAATATACAGGGTGCCCCAAAGAATTGTGCCGCGTTTATGAGGCTGCTGTGGAGGAGCTATGGTTTTAATTGTCTCCATTTTTACAGAGTTGCATAGAATAGGCTTCCAATTAAACTTTGTGACCTTGTTTGAGTCAATTTGACAAGTAGTTGCTGATTTATGGCAGAGGAAAGGCAAAATAAGTGGTGGATTTAATACCACTCCTGTTGTTCTCCAGCAATGTCATGATTAATTAAATTCGGAGAAAAGGTTCTAGCGCAGTATATAACTTTTTCCTACAATTCAAAAAGGGTTAACGATGTTGTTTATCTGTAAGAAAATACTGCCAATCCTTTTACAAATGTGCAAATATTTGAATGAGCAAGGGTGGAAAAAATAGCGGACCACAGCACCAATGGTCCCAGAGAGTTTTTCAGGTCACCAGAAGGAAATGAAAGAAGAATGAAAAGAAGAAGAAAAATAAAAGAAAAATGGGAAAATCAATTTTCTAACCCAATTTAAACACCCCAAATTTCTCTTTGCAATTCAAACTAAGTCTCTGAAAAATTGGACCTTTTTGGCACATTTGGTTCTCGCAGAAATTTTTTCAAGAGTTTTTTTGGTCCCAGAAATTAAAATATTTTTTCCACCCCTGTGAATGAGAAGGAAAAAACTCAAACAATTGATTGATGGCGGGGATTGCTCAATGATAGCACGCTTGACTACCAATCTGAAGGTTGATGGTTCGAGTCCCCGCCCTGCCGAACCTGCTACGTAGAGTGGGGAGAGAGCCAATTCTGTAATTCCAGGCTAAAGGAATCATGAGGTGTGGTCACATCGAGAGGAAGGACCAGGACGATGCTTCGATAAGCTCAGCTTCTCGGCGTCCTAAAAAACCAATTTCGGATGCTAGGTAGAAATGTGTACAAAAAAATAATTGATTTAGGAAACACTTACATCGGCGGCGCATGACTGTATGATACCAATAACTGGCACGTGTATATCTTCATCAACTGTTCTCTCTAAGAGGCGGATTAAATATGGCGGTATCTCAGATGATGTCACTAACTGTCTATTCAGTTGACTTTTACAGCAATTCCAAATGGCGTTTGCCGATGCTCTGACCTTGTCGAGTGGAATATCAGCAAGGGTAGGTTGAATATGACTCTTACTTGATCTTGAACGCTTCCCGGATAATGTTGAGCTCATTCTAGAGTTCTGTCTGCTCAAGGGGACGTCTTCTTCAAGTTCGGGCATTTTGCAATGATTTAGCTTAAAGAAAATAATATTCATTTGAAATAATCATTTACGAGAAAATNGGCACGTGTATATCTTCATCAACTGTTCTCTCTAAGAGGCGGATTAAATATGGCGGTATCTCAGATGATGTCACTAACTGTCTATTCAGTTGACTTTTACAGCAATTCCAAATGGCGTTTGCCGATGCTCTGACCTTGTCGAGTGGAATATCAGCAAGGGTAGGTTGAATATGACTCTTACTTGATCTTGAACGCTTCCCGGATAATGTTGAGCTCATTCTAGAGTTCTGTCTGCTCAAGGGGACGTCTTCTTCAAGTTCGGGCATTTTGCAATGATTTAGCTTAAAGAAAATAATATTCATTTGAAATAATCATTTACGAGAAAATAGACTTCATCAACGAGTAATTGTACTCGCAAAGGTAGAAAAAGTTTTTCTGTAGGTCAGGTCCTAAAAAATTGTTTTTGCATTAAAAATCAAATTCTAAATCGTCTATTACCACTTCTTTAGTCACGTAGTAGATCAAATGTCATAATTTTTCTTGAACAAGATCTGTTGGTATGAATCACTTGTCATCTTGGATGCGTGAAAAATTTTGCTGGAGCTGGCCAGAATTTTCACAAATATCAACAGAAATTACGGTCGTGATTTAGGCCTGTTTTGAAGTTTTCTTGAAGTGGCTTTCTTGATAAAATCCTTCCTAATTTGAGAACGGAGTAGCAGATTTCGGTCAGGTAAAATTCAAAATACATTTGAACGTGTCTACCAGTGACTATTATACCTGCCATCATCACTGCCTTGATATCCAGGGAGCAGTGGCTTTTCAAACCAGATACCGATAAAAAATTGTCCTTCCTGGGAACGGCAAAAATTTCGTCCGATTTTCATGCGAAATTTTTTTGGGATTTTACAATGATTTAGGGAATTGTGCAGTATAGTTGGTGCAAGTTGTAGGTAGAATATAAATGTATGGTACAGTTCCAAAATTACTTGGTGAAATTGAATACGGTCATAAACCAACAACTTAAGGTTTAAAATCAACTAAACATAAAACGAATTCTTGTATTGCATGCAAGTTTAAGAATCATTGCTAATAATAATAATAATAATAATAATAATAATAATAATAATTTATTTCAAGTTGGCAACAAGAGCAGCTGAACAGCTAATTAAAACCAACTATGTACAAAGAAAACCTATTTATATACTTTCTAAAATCTAAAATCTAATTACAAATTTAAACTAAATATAGCCAAGATTCTTGATATATGTCTTGCAAAGCTTGCAGTTGCATTTGTCTGCAACCCAACTTTTGATACGACCCTTAAAGACTCCTAAAGTGGAAGACTCTTTAGTTTCACTAGGTAATGTTTGCCAAAGTCTACTTTCAACATAACGTATGGTTTCTATACCATGAGCAGTTGTATTTGCCCTTGGTACCAGAAGACCATCGTTATTTCTAAGATTGTACTTGTTCGTTCTTTCGACAAAGATATCTTCCATGAAAGCTGGATTTCAATTGCTACGAAGGTAGCTCAAAATAGGCACAGTAACTGTAGGTAAGCAACCAAACTACACGTGATTTTTGTCATGAGGACGAGCATCCAAAATGCATATACAAATCTGGTTGCCATTTTCTTCCTTCCTTGAAACAAAAAGTACTACCAAGTCACAAACAGCAACAGAACAGCTACATGATAGGGTTGGCCTGAACGAAATTTGTATCTACTACTTACAATAGCCTACTTACAATTATCTTTTTTCAAATTCTTGATACAACTTGATGGCAACATAAAATTCAACTTCTTTTGAACACATTTCCTGCAGCCTAAGTGTCTTGCAAAAATTTCCTGGGAACGGCGTTCCCTGTTCCCACACTTCGTCGGCCTCTGTTTCAAACGGGGATTTTTTAAACTCAGCATGTATTAGAGAACACGCACACAAGAAAGGAATCTTACCAGAATATCTAAACCTCCTTTGGTTCTTATTTGCTTTCTAACTCTTCTTGATGAGGCCACATCACTTATGACATCAGCAGACATGGCGATGACGTCATCTGACTTCGCAGTGAGATGTTCGATCAAAATGTCCAGACCTAAGAAAAGAACATATTCAGTTAATTTGCTGTGGTGACTGATTGATAGTAAAGGTATCGAATCTTTACATACTTTTACAGACATGGCTGCTACATTATTCTTTCGAGCGATTGGGTATTTTTGTTCAAGTCATTTAATCCAAAGAGAGATGTAATAGCCATTTATATATACAAGCCCTTTTAAAGATCTTAAGGATTATTATCAAACTTTTTTACTGAGTTTTATATTTCAGATGACTTGAGTTTCGGTCGTCTTTTTTTCTTTCACCCGGTTGGCTTAGCTAACTTTTGGACTGCACGGTTCGGGCTTCAGGGGCTTCGAGGGCTCCGGCGGTGAATTTTTGCGGTGGCATCATCCTCGCTGCTCTTTGAGATATAACTCGGTAAATAACGTTGTGTGGCTCTGCCACGTTATATCGTGTATGATCTCAACAATCTCCTCCATCATTTCCCAATATCTGGCGTCTACACAGACAGAACATATCAGTAGTTAATTGTATGTGTAGCTTTTTGTAGTTGTTTTACTTAATCTTCATTTATTTGCGTGTCTCTATTTTAATGGCCACGGGCGTAGTCATTGTCTTTTAATGCCTGTGGTATCGTACCTGTAGTGTTGTATTGTAGTATAGTGATTAGAAAGCATAGTAGGTAACATGTAATGTAACATTTTATGAATATAAAAAAGAAAGACAGAAATAATGCGGGTTTGAGAAGTACTCTGGAGTACCTTAGGGTAATTGAATGCCACAAAGTCCTCTATAATACCCTTGAGTAATCTGGAGTACCACATTAGAAACCATCTTTTTCTTTGCCTTAATGTAAGGAATAACTTTTTCATGAAACAATAGCAATGGAATTTCTTATGATAATATCTGACGCATTGCTGTGACCACAATAGAACTTTTAGCTATTCTGAAAAAGAATCTGAATCGAGCGATATCTTGATACATTTTGTACAATTTTTGAATGTGCACAACAGTGATAGAAGCTCTTTTGTAGAATAGCTAAAAGGTATTTAGACTGTACCCGCTACCGCTACATAAGAAAATATACCCAAACAATCATAGTAACTCAAATAATATGTTCATTGCGAAGCTGAGAAACACGAGCCACATGGCCAAAGCTTATTGGAGGTTTTGACTAACCCCTGAATGTCTTCACTGTTCAACATACAAGACCTTTCGCACAAACAGGTTACTTTTCAGCCGTATATTTTCCACACATTGATCTGTTTTTGGAAGTAAATTTCAAGGCATGGAGTGCATTATTATCTGTTAAATCACTAATGCATGTCTTAAAATTCTATTCTCTTCCTATAAATGGATGGTTCATGGGTCTAATAAAATTAACTATTAGACGTGGGTCGTTTTTTGAAGCCTTGGCGGCAAGTCTAGAAGTATCCCCTGGGTGAAATATTTTATTGCTGCCTTCATACACATTTGAAGTGGTCCGTTTTTTCATACCTTTCATTCTAATAATAACTTCCGCAACAAGTTTGTTAGATGCAGTTGCTCGTAGTATCTTCAAAGCAGCTACCTAGTTAAAAATAAAAATAAAGCATTGAGACCAATCATACATCAGCATTTCAACGCAATCGTTTTGAAGAATCTACAACGTGAAAACTTAACCATTATTCAACCGGGTGTCTCAAAAAAAGTACCCCCTTTTGATTGGAAATAGGAACCAAACAATAAGATATCTTTACTTCCCGAGTTCACAGCTAGATTTATCAATCTTCAACTTAGATGCACATACCTTGCATTTAGAAATCGTCCACCAAACACCGGAGTTACAGGTTCGCAAAGTCAAAATTTACAATGCACCCAAAACCAGAGGTTTTGAAAAAGGGCCTAACCATGATTTTTACCGTGGACATTTTCCAAAGTACCTGTAGACTTTAAGCTTCCGTTTTTTGCTTTTGAAAAGACTAAAAGATGCATGGACATGGCGCTGATTAAACAAATATAGTAAAAATGTGGTAAGAATGATAAAGTCGTGCCACATCTCCAAAATAAGCGTGCACGTGCTCCTTTTCCTCTTCTGTAATACAAAACACTTGGGATCGAATGCAATGCAAGGACCAGTTCCTCAAAAGAAAATCACTTCAAGAACAATTGAAGTAATTCAAGGTATAACTCTTTTCAAAGATAAAAAGTAAAGGTCAAAGTTGAAAATTCGTTTGCAAAATACCTGTTTGGTGTCAAATTATGGCTAGGACATTTCTCAAAACCTCTGGTTTTAGGTGCACTCCAAATTTTGACCTTGTGAACTCATATCTCCAGTGTTTGGTGGTCGATTTAAAAATGCAAGGTATGTGCATTTAAGTTGAAGACCAACAAATGTAGCCATGAATTCGAAGAGTCCCGAAATTTTATCGTTTTTTTGCCTTGTTCAGTGAAAAGGGGGTACTTTTTTTGAGACACCCGGTATGGCAAAGCATTTTCAAACGTTCCTCGATTGGTTTATCGTTTAAAAAACCTTATGTATCTAAACACTTCCTTAGATCAGATCGCACGATGACGTCATTTTACGTTGTTTCTGCTCCGTCTACGTAATGCGATAAATGCAGATTGAAACGTAACACTAATGAAAATGTCAATCTGACGTCACAGTCAACTGAAATCAACATAAAAGCAGCGAAATCCTTGATTATTCAGTTTGCTAGACCAGTTTCTCAAGAGGTGTAGTGCTTTTCGACAACAGTTAGATCTCAAATCAGGAGGAAAACGTTGACAATGATTGCTGTAAGTTTCAAACAAACTTATTGTGTTGGATTAAGGTACTAGCCGGTTGGAATTTCGATCATGTGTTTAAATGAAGCAAAGAAGGAGAAGCAGGGTAACAGAAGAACGACGTGGAATAGGAGCGAACTACTTTGGAAAAGAAAGAACTATTTCAAAGAGTAAGTTTAAAATGCTATGCCTCAGAATCTCAACAAACAAGGTATCTGTGCTCAAGTTACCCATCGAGGAATAGTTTAAAAATGATTACCTATTGATTACAGCTAAATTTTCATCGTTATGCGCAACCAAATCTGTTTATTTTTTTGGAGCGAACGGTATTTTGTGTGACAGTCATGACCAGAGTATGAAACTTTAAATAATACGTGAAATAAGCCGATCAGAAATATCCAAGGCTAGACTGGTATGGTATTCTAAGCTTCAATCAAAGCTGCGTAAAACAGGCGTGGACCAATATCTTATTTACTAAATTGAGTTTCCCTCCTCATTCCTTGACATTTTTGGGTCTGCACAATGTACCGAGGAAGGCCCAAACTATCGGGTGTCCCAAAAAAGTACTCCTTTTTGAAAAATCACCATTACATGGCCGATCTTTAATTTCTTTTTGGGCAGGTAGATCAAAGACTAAATTAGTTTTACATGGATTAGCTGATCTCATGATTGGTTTTAAAATCAGCAAATTTACCCCATTTCAGGGCTGCCTGGTTTTGATGCATACTGCTAAAAGCATTGATGATTACCAGATCAATTTCTTTGCATATTAAGCTTTGGTCATATTCAGAAAGAAACGCAAAGTATAATCTTAGGCTTGAAGAATGATAAAAAATCTTAAAATAATGGCTGTTAGTCAAGATTTACAATATCGGTTAGATAGTATAGCTCAGAAAAACAAAGAAAAACAAACAGTATATCATCTTTAGATATAATTGCATCATTGATAAAAGAAACCAACAAGAAAATTCTATAATAGGTTCTATAATCGAGTTTTGCTGATTTTTTGAATGAGAGTATACTTTTTCTGGGACACCCGCTATGTTGGACGGATACTGTCAAGAAACTTGAAAGAGGTTGGACTGAAAGAGGAGGACGCATTGGACAGGGAGACATGGAGATAGAGGATCCAAGTACCTGACGCCCAACCTCAGTCAGTAGCAACAACAACAGCCTTGCAGGTGATAATGATAATGATGGCGATGATGATGATGATGTAATTATTCAATGTGAAAATTTCTCGTTCTCTGTCTGCAACTAAAAGCAGATGGATTGTTGAAAAGGTTACAGGAAATTATTCTCAAATAATTCTCAAGTCTTTCAGGATCAATTCCATTCCTACTTTCTACTGGCCGTCTCGAATATTAAAATTACCTCTAAATGCAAATAATAAAATAGAAGCAACATACCTTAGCATACTTGATAAGCTTTGCTATCTGCATGTACTCTGCAGTTATTGTGACATTCATGCTGCTCTAAAATTGAATAACGGAGAAGTAACATCATGAAGTTCCTTGGAAGAGTATCCTAGCAATTTTTTAACATTATTTAAAGTTGGTTATTTACATAGCTACAGACATACCGCGTGAGTCAGAAAAAATAATCCCCGTTTGAAAGGTCACGGCTCCCTTGATATCAAGACAATGATATCGGCAAATATATAGTTTGATGGTAGAAATGTTCAAATCTACTATAAAATTTACCTGACTGAAATCGGCCACTCCATTCTGAAATTATGAGGGATTTTCTAGAGAAAGCCTCTTCAAAAAACCTTCAAAACGTGCCCAAAATCATGAACAAATTTCCCTAACATTTCTGCCTTACAATGGCCTTACAGCAATGACTTTTGGACGCTTTAGCACGTGATCTCCTCCTGTGAGGATGAACAAGTCCTCCCCCTGGTATCGATGACCTATTCAGGGGGATTCCATTCTCCCAAGAGGACAAAATACATGAATTTATGTGAGTGTCATCAATTTTAGGAAGGAAATTTGCTCATTGTTTTCATTCATTTTTGCAGGTTTTTGGAAGGGGCTTTCTGCAGAAAATCCCACATATCCATGGGAAGGAATGGCCGATTAAGGCGGGGTAAATTACTCAAAGTAATTGAACATATTGGCAGTAAAACAAGGAAGTTTTCAATATTATTGCTTTGATATTCATGGAGCAGTGGCCTTCCAAGCGTGGATTCTTTTTTCTGACTCACCCGGTATACACATATAATTCAAACCAACTACAAACTAAGATAATTACATAACATAAAGTATTATATAAAGTCCTATTCACAACATAATTTACAGCTACAGTTTGCCCCTTCCATGTTTGATTGTTCTTTTGAAAGCTGCCACATTTTCACCTATTTTGATATCGTCATGTAGAGCATTCCAAAGGATGCAGCCAAATAAAATGTCTTTTACTCCACAACAAAATAACTTTCGCAAACAGAAATCTCCAGATGTCGAGAATCTGAATGGAAGAAAGCCGATTGGCCCTGCAGTGAGCTATCCAACTGTTGACGCTTCTACCTTCACGTAGACGCAGGTTGCCATCCATGTGTCCCGAAATTGAATTGAGTTCCAAAATATTAAGAGAATCAATAGAACTTAGAAATGCAGTTTCTAAAACTTTTTCTCCATACGGATTTTAGCGCATGTTTGGATCTGTTGTGGAGAGAAAAATTCTACATCGAATGGTGTGAATTAGAGCTTTGTATCATTATTATTATTATTATTATCAATTTATTTAAAGTAGGCCTACATATATATATATATACATACAAGACATACAAGACATATATACATATAGATAAAATAGCTATAACTAAGAGCTAATTCAAGCCTACTATCTAAAAAATAAAATTTGTAAGAAAAAATTAAAAATAAATAAAATTCCGAAAGATTAAATACAGATACATTTTACAGATTTTTACAATGCTTTTAATATTTACAATGTTTTCATTTCTTTTTTTTCTCGGTAAATACAGAGCAGAAAATTTAATATCAGCTCAAGAACCCAACCTGTGCCACGAAAGATCATGTCCGTACGGGTAGACAAGGCAGGTCATTTGATTGCTAATATTTCCAAGTTTTTATAACCGTCATTGTGACATAACAAGTAAATGGCGCATAATTTCGCAAAACAACATCGACTTTTGAAATCTACACGAAGAACTGACCTAAAGCAATGGAGAGTGACAAACTAGCCATATCAGTTGCACTGGATTACAGTAAAATGCAAAGGGTGGCCGGATAAATATCTCAACATTTACTCACCCGGATCTTATCAACTTCTTCTTCATCGGTGTCCGATTCATCGTCCGGATTTCTATTCGACATCGTTTCTGAAGACCTGAGAAGGAAAACAAGAAGATTTCGGCTTTATATACTCAATGTTGATTGGCTCTTCCCACTAACATGAAAGGAAGCCGCCGCTGGTCAACATCTTGACCGGAGTGCAGATCAGACAATAGAGCCTCGTTTTCGGAACGCGTGGTTCGCAAGTCTCACTCTCCTTCCCCTTTCCCTTTTTCTCCTTCCTCTTGCCTTTCCCTAGACTAGCTACACTAGTCCCTCGATTTCGCTGTTGTTGTTGTTGCTGATGGCCAGCTCAATGAGGGACTAGTTGCCAGAGAGTGTCTCAAATCGGAATTTTCAGAACGAAAAACCGGATTGTAATCTGATTGGAGCATTTCGGCTAAAACAATAGTAAATTTTTTTGTAGCCAATCAACTTTTCCTCTCTTTACTTATTTTTACTGGAAAACCTCCCTTTGAAGTAGAGGCCTGTTTGGTCTGAGTTTTTCAAGAAGAAGCAATGGCGATCGGCGCTGTCGTCGCAGCTTGATCGACCAGAAGCAAATGAAGCTGAAGGAATTTAGCCAGCCATTTGGCATGATAAAGTGGGCACTGGGAAGAGATATTTGTTTGTGCTCTAACAGGAAATGGCAAAATGTAATGCTGTTGCAATACTTGAGAGGCATTTTCAAGACAGCAGTGAGTGTGATTTGTCAGTACAAAACTGCAGTGTAGTGTAGGTGTAGGCCTACTCTAAGTTCAGGTTAGTAGTGATT
>REGL01000064.1:268133-281173 GCA_004194395.1 Aurelia aurita complex sp. Pacific
CTCTCCTTTTAGCCGTCTGATTGGTCCGTGAAAATGAGGCCTTGGCGGTTTCGACCATGGGCCACGAGCAATCGGCTATGTACGACGAATGATTCCTATGCTATATGGGGGTGGATGAACATTTTCCTCGGAACACGTCAGTCCGGTGAAATGGATTTTCAAGAAGACTGAACTTCTTGTTCGGGCAGAAATGTTTCACTCAAGTGGTGAAGATGCGCCTTTACTCCCCTTGAGAGCACTATATCCATAAAATATTGTGGAATGGCTGAGAAAAGCTGTCGTTCTTGACGCCCTCCAGATAACAGCGAAGCATGGCAATGCGAGAAAGTTGGATCAATACAACTTTGCTGCAAGTGCCTCATCGCACAATAAAAATCGCCTCAAATGTGGATTCAGCTATTATGTGCGAGAAGTTTGCGGCAGCACTTCTTCGGCAATCTATTGCATCATACATGCATGCCCCAATCTTAGAAGAATTGTTCATGGTACACGCAAAAATTTCACACCTTTTCATAGAAATTAAAAATTGTAAGTTTCTTTCATCAAAAAGTTAATTCAATGTCCCGACTGCAGTTCTCGGGACAGTTCTCCTTTCTTCTCATTCTTCATCATTTTCACCGTGATTTAGCTTTCGCAAAGTTCGCAATATCTAAATTCATCTTTTCTAATAGTATGGCATGTTTGTCTATTCATTTGAGATTTATCAAGCACGTTGAAATTAACAGGAAGGAATTGTGGTTCTATAAATTAGAACCTCGTGGCTGAAGCACTTTCTTTTGCCGTCGTCCAACGTTCAAACTGCAACTGCCCAGAAGCACCGAGGCTCAAGGTTATCCACACATCTGTTTGAAACGTAAGTTTATTCGTAATTTGAAGCTCTCAGAGAGAGATTTTTGACTTTTGAAGCTTTTAGATATTTGTATATGATGCTAGGCCACTGGCCTTTTGATAGTCCAAAATGATTCAGTGGAGCTCTGTACCCTTTGCAAATGTAGTGCCTGCAAGTGCCAACCAGTTTAGAGTTTAGTTATATAGGTAAGAAAAAAATTGTGTTTTTTATTATTAGTTATGTAAATTCGATTTAGATTAGTTAACTTGTATATGTTATTAAATAGTGTATATATTGTTAGCTACCTGTAAATAATCGAATCAAAATAAAGCTACACACACACACACACAATGTACACTCATGCCGCCGGAAGAATTCTGTCGAGTGCGTTTTCGGAAATTCCTGACAATTAATTGTCACTGAACTGTTCTGACTGCCTCAAATTTGGCTAGAACGCTTTAAGTTTTCTCTCGAAATTGCATCACAAAAAAGTAAACAAACTGAAATTTTATAAGTCTCTGAAGCAGTATAATTCAATTTGCAATCCCCGCTAAATGTGGCCCAGCACTTTTGAAATTTATTTTAACACGTGTACCTTGGCTGCTACAAACTTTTTCAGGTTTTCCATTCCTTCTTACAGGCCTCTTTCTCAAGAAATCAAACCAAGATGAATTCGAAAATACTGCTGTTGGCTGTTATTTTGGCCGTTACCCTCTCTTGTGGATATGGAATCGGTAAGTAAGGTTTTATAAAATTTTGTCTGTTCATCTGAAAAGATGGCTCGCTAGATAAGCATTGTAAAGATCACACGCCGAACTTAGAAATAACTATAAAACCATCATAACCTACAATCTGTTTGGTGGCTTTGCCCAAGCAACCAAAAAGTAACAGTCAAAAATCCTTTATATCCGAGCAATCGTAAAAGATCTGAATGTTTGCTTTGTGTCTCTGCGAAGGTGAAGGTGAAGGTGAAGGTGAAGGTGAAGTTGCGTTTTTCAGCGCCAAGCGCTGGGATCGCAGAAATAGAGCAGGCCTAAATCGAGTCCGCGACCCCTTGTCATGACGCTCAAGTGGTGGGGTCCTACCGGGTATCGAACCCACTCCGCCTGACTGTTCTGGCTGCAAAGTCAGAGGATTACACCACTGCGCCACAACACCTTCATAAAGATTTATCTTCAATATAACGCTTTCATTTTAGAAATAGATTTTTAAGTCTGTGCGATGCTGCCTTTGAAAGGAGTGCAAAATCAACGTTTCACAACAATTTAGAGACCGAACCCCACTTTAGGCAATGAATTTGAGGGATTGCTAACAAGTGCAACACAACCATTATCGCTGCACACATCTCAATATCATCCCAATTTTTCAGGAGACCAATGACGAAATTCCCGTCCGAACTGATCAAAATCACTGTTATTTCCACGTTTTACTGTGAATTTTAAGGGGGGATGAGTAATTATCCCTACTATCCCCCCGCTGCATAGGACCCTGATAATTTCTTGAGGAAGAAACGTCCTTAGTTTTGCGTTATTCAATACTTAAAGCCATTCGACCAACAATAACGAGGAGATTTATCCAGCCTAGTAATCAGGGCCGAAGCCAGTGGGGGTTGGGGGGCGGAGCGCCCCCCCCAGGAGGCCATTTGTCGGAAATTTTACTCCACTTGTCGGATTTTTGTTGTTGTTACAGGAGTGTTACAGGCCCACATTTAGAAGATTTTACTGCGAAAATGATGCATAGAACATGAATTTATCGACTTTCGAGGATAAATTTTGACATGGAACTTTGAATCTACAGCATTTTTTCTTGATATTGACCAATTTTGAAGGCTCCAACGTTGAAACTACGAAATAATTCCAAAATCTAGTCATTAAAGGAGCACAACAGTCCTTTCGTGCATGTTTTAACGTATGTTCCTAAAATTGGGGTTGTTGCTGTTGTTGTTGTTGATTTTATAGCGTCGGAAAATTTTGGTTCTTTGCCCCCCTATGAATTAAGGCTGGTATTGGGCCTGCTAGTAATTCGGAGAATATCCTACCGATAGGTTTACCGCTCGTTTTTCTCACCGATTCCTATTACTTTTTTGCAGATAACAAGAAAAAAGAATCTGATGTTAAATCGCAAATGCAAAACATCAAGGAAGAAAGAGAGTTCATGAGGAAGCTCGAGTCAAAATTGGGGATAAAGAAAGGATTGCCTAAACTCAGAGGTGAGCATGTACAGACAATCATTTTTGATGACAAACTAAGGGCTGGTTGGTAATTTCTTAACTTTTAAGAGAGACATTTGCGCTACCAAAAGTTTCTGTTGAGCTTCTTATATTTTTAAAGCCAGATGTGTAGAATTGATATATTTTCCTTAGAGCTCCCAAATTACTTAATGAGATCTCAAAACGAGTAATAACATAATTGGCACTAAGAACAATTTAAAGACAGTTCCTATTACTGTACAGTGTCGAACGATTCTTGAGTGACCTGGAAAAATTAAAGCTGCAAATTAAATGCAAAATGCAAAAATTTCTTAGATGTTTCAATCGAGGTAACGCGGTTTCTTAACTTTTGGACGATTTAGATGTGTAGATGTATCCTTCTTATTTCCATCTATGCTTATTTTGCTCTTAAAAATAATTTCTGGAATGCACAACGAGTGAGCTAGCTACCTGGGTTTCAAAGAAACTTTTGCGCCATTGTTTGTTTTGAATTACTGGTTGAGAGAATTTCCTTTGTCTGCGATCGCTAATTGCTTTGAATTGCAGTGTCAATCAAGAGCAATTCGTGCTGTTGTCTTACGAAATCTGTGCCCGTGCTCTAAGTTGAAGGATCAGATCATTCGCAACATTAAGGGTAATTGTCTTGTAACATCTAAGTTTTTCATGTTAATTTCCTATTTACAGATGTACCCGAAGAAATCGAAGATGCTTTAGAAAATGATGCGTTACCAGAAATGATTGAGAATATAGAAGCACATCATGACAAGGCCGAAGCTGAAAGCAATGGTAAATCTATTTTGCTCGTTTTCAACTATTCAATGGTTTTTTCATGAGTTGAAATGGTACAAACTAAGGAATTACTTTGATAGATGCTGCCATGATACGAGGAGGCTGCACGCAGGCTAAGATTGTTGGGACTTTTCGGAGATTCTCAAGGATTTTTTAACATTTCTGAGTATTTTTGAGATTTTTGGAATATTCAAATTTTTTGAGATCTTGAAAGGTTTCAAGATTTTGCAAGGTCTTTCAAGATTTCGCAAGGTTTTTGAGGATTAAAACCATTTTGAGATTTTCAAAGAAATTTCACAGGTTTTTAAGAGTTTGTACCATCGGAGGAGCCTTGAGGGCCTTTTTCACATTTCCAAAGATTTTCAGGATTTTCATTTAAGATTTCGAGAAGATTTGTGAAGATTTCAATGATTTTTTAGAGATTTTTAGCATTTCCTTTGGGATTTCAAGAAGATTTCTGAATTTCTGAAGATTTCAGTTTTTTTAGAGATTTTTCAAGATTTTTAGGACTTTCTTTAGGATTTCAAGAAGATTTCTGAAGACTTCAATGATTTTAGAGATTTCCCAAGATTTTCAGGATTTTCTTTAGGATTTCAAGAAGATTTCTGAAGATTTCAGTTCTTTTTAGGGATTTTTCAAAATTTTTAGGATTTTCTTTAGGATTTCAAGAAGATTTCTGAAGACTTCAATGATTTTAGAGATTTCCCAAGATTTTCAGGATTTTCTTTAGGATTTCGAGAAGATTTGTGAAGATTTCAGTGACTTCAGAGATTTTTCGAGATTTTTAGGATTTATAGGAAAGTGTACGAGGTTTTTCTAAATGATTTGCCTCTCAATTTCAAATGCCCTCGTTCTAGATGATCTGGAAGATTTAGAAGCTCCAAGATCAAATGGAAAGGCTGATGCTAGTCCTGGTTGGCCATGTAGTAGACGCAGATGGTGGGGGAAATGTCGTCGTCGTAAAGTATACAGGACCTCTTTGGTCAGATTTAATCGCAGGCGAAGAAATTATGGCAAGGATATGCGACATTGATGAAAACTGAACGAAATAGTGAGTACATAAAGTATCAGTATAAAACTACACGAATTTGTTTTATACGAAGAAGGAAACTCAACTCTCAGGCTCTCAAGTCGCCAAATATATAAGAAACTCCAGTACTGGGATAATATAACTTAAGAAACCATAAAGGAAATCCTTGTCACATACATTTTATTTTCACTTCATCTTTACTCGTTTTGTTTTCTGTATCATACCGCATGAGCCAGAAAAGAGTTGCCACTTTCAAAAATTCATAGCATCAAAAGTACTGGATGGATTGGAACGAATCAATACAGTATTTGCTTGACAGCCAAAAGATCCAAGTATTTTTGTGACTCTTTTCGCCTTGTTACAAGCATTGCAAAACTTGATAAATTCAAATTTAGAAAAACTTTGGTTGCAAAATGACTGAAAAAGGCCCAAAATACATGATCAAATCATAAAGAACTCCTCGCTCAAAACAACAGAGAAAATGCAATTTCTCATGGGTGACAGATAATGTCTGGACATTTATTGCCATGGGATTGAAAATCTTTAGTATCTGTTTGAGAATTTATGTCTTATAACTCTTGAAAGAGGTGATACGCCCTTGTGTATTGTTCTACGCGAGTCCTAACGATTTGATCAAGTTTTTTAGACCCCTTTTCAGTCATTTCGCAACCATGAAACTTTAGTAAAGTTGGATTTACCTACATTTGCAGTGCTCGTAAGAAGAGGAGAAAAATCACAAAAAAGCTTCGATCTTTTGCCTTTTAACTAAAATTTGAATCATTAAAATCTATGCANCCTAAAATACAAGATCAATTCATAAAGGACTTCTCGCTCAAAACAACAGAAAATGCAATTTCTCATGGGTGACAGATATCGTCTGAACATTTATTGCCATGGGATTGAAAATCTTTAGTATCTGTTTGAGAATTTATGTCTTATAACTCTTGAAAGAGGTGATACGCCCGTATGTATTGTTCTGCGTGAGGAGAGTCCTAAAGATTTGATCAAGTGTTTTAGACCCTTTTTCAATCATTTTGCAACCATGAAACTTTTGTAAAGTTGAATTTACCCATATTTGCAGTGCTTGTAAGCAGATGAGAAAAATCACAAAAATACTTCGATCTTTTGCCTTTTAACTAGAATTTGAATCATTAAACTCCATGCAGTACTTGTGATGCTACGAATTTTCGAAAGTGAGAACTTTCTTCTGGCTCACCCGGTATTAGTCCCTAAGTAGTGTCTAAGCGTCGGAAAAGCTTAAAGAGATTTTGTTTTGAAATGTTCACTAGCGCACAGGTAGCAAACATAAAGATTGCTTTGGAATCTTTAATAAAATCGTACGAAACTGAGTTCTCAAAATCTGATGACTTTCAAAAACTCTCACAAATTCTTGGTTGTATAAAAATACGTGTACATGAAAACGTGACATGAATATAAAGTAACAATATTCGAAGGAATTCCTTGACTAAAAATGAATAGCTTGCAAAGTTATATTTTCCCAATACCGGAGTTTCTTTATATTTTGGAGATCTGAGAGTTGAGTTCTTCTCAGGGGTTTTTATAAAAAGAAATGTATCTGCATATGGTAACTGTAGCTGAAAAAGGAACCCAATTTCTGATCAGCTCCTGCGGAATTGTGAACAGTAAAGTGATTGCAAAAGGAATAAAAAGGGTGATATTAACACTTCCCAAAGCCTAAAATCGATGTTTACACTTGTTACTTTTTACACTGTATTCTTTGGAATTTGTTAATGGGGTGGTGTGAGTTATGAGCTCAGAGTAGACTGGGTAGATTTTAAGCAGGCCTAAACAATCCGAACTAAATGCCCCAAGCAATACAGGTTTTTAAACTTCTTTATTCTTACGAATGAAATTGTATTTTCCATATGTAAGAAGGCTTTAGATCGAATTTGGCTCATTTTTGTTTAATGGGGTGGGGTTGGGGGTCGAGAAAAATGGGTCAGTTTAAAGCAAACTTGGTCATTCAAAACTCATTGATTTAGTCGTTTTGTTATCATAGTTAATTAAACCCAGGTTTATTCATGAAAATAGATAAGTTTCATTGAAAATGTGGAACATCTCCAACCCCTGACAGTTTGCCTCAATTTTAGAAGCGAAACGAAAATAGTGATTTATTTTGTCCCACACATCCTATTATTTAAACGCTTGCACAAATTGACAATTTATGCGGTATTTAAAAAATGATTTAATTATTTTCTAGGTAACGTGAAGAGAATGCCCACTGAAGATGACATTGTTTAAAGTCGTGCATTTTACGTTGTTTTGGAACGAAGTTCCAAATTGTTTATTCACCAAAAGGACATGTGTTGTTTGATTGATTTGTAGTTGTTTTTTTAACATTTGTTGAAGAACATTCTAAATGTTCTCGCTGTTTTAGAAATATGGAACTCTTCAGATGTATTTTAGATAATATATTATTCTTACAAAGTTGGAGGCAAAGGAAAGTGTAAGACTGATCTGCAAGGGAAAAGACCTTAGTAAAAAGGAATAAGAGCTTAGACAAGAAGGTACCATTTTCAAGGAGATTGAACATCTTTTACTATCGCACTGTTGTAACACTGTTCTAAGATAAATTAGGCACAACATTCTTTCAATAATGGACTACTCCCCATAGCAATTTGTCACTTCAGCAAAAATTAGCCCCCTTTTAAGAAAGACTACCTTTCTTTCATTTTCACTTCATACCATTTACAAGATTTCATTTCAACCCTGGTAGAATCTGAATCCTTTAGTTACACAGACAAATTTNATTGTTTATTCACCAAAAGGACATGTGTTGTTTGATTGATTTGTAGTTGTTTTTTTAACATTTGTTGAAGAACATTCTAAATGTTCTCGCTGTTTTAGAAATATGGAACTCTTCAGATGTATTTTAGATAATATATTATTCTTACAAAGTTGGAGGCAAAGGAAAGTGTAAGACTGATCTGCAAGGGAAAAGACCTTAGTAAAAAGGAATAAGAGCTTAGACAAGAAGGTACCATTTTCAAGGAGATTGAACATCTTTTACTATCGCACTGTTGTAACACTGTTCTAAGATAAATTAGGCACAACATTCTTTCAATAATGGACTACTCCCCATAGCAATTTGTCACTTCAGCAAAAATTAGCCCCCTTTTAAGAAAGACTACCTTTCTTTCATTTTCACTTCATACCATTTACAAGATTTCATTTCAACCCTGGTAGAATCTGAATCCTTTAGTTACACAGACAAATTTCGAAGCATCTCTTTCTAAATTTCGGGCATTTCAGAAAATAAAACTTTTCATGTTTTACAAAATATTTCCTTTGCCTACCAAGTTTATATTGTTGTAGCCATTGAGAAGTTGACATCGTTTATATTCGTAAACTTTAGTTTTATTGAGTTTTAGTTACCAATTCGTATCGTATATCATATAAGAATGCATTGATGAAATGCAACGAATTTCAACAAAGTTGCCTTTATAGACTCTATATTTCTCTTTCTGACCAGCCCCCAAACATTCCCCAAACAAAGTTCTCAAAGATCAACATAAACATAACATAGTCATCAAATCTTGCTGATTGGCTAAAAAAATCAATTAATTAGCTAATCGCATTGCTTTACTAAACAACAACAAACCGAACTTTCTACCATTACTTGATGCCTTTCACCATCCTTTGCAAATAAATTTTCCAGATTTTCAATAACATTTCACCGAGTTTGATCGATATAACACAGTGATCGATCGATTAGTCGGCAAATCAATAAATTCCTGTCACAGAAAAAATCGCTGATTGGTCAAATTGCATACATTTGACACGAAAACAATGTGCAAAGTCAATCATGTCTCTCAAGATATGTATAAAAATGGATCTTTCAGTAGATACTCTCTCATATTCTACTTTGTTTTTTTTACTACAAGTTACAAGTTTATTTCGATTGTTTANGCTTTCTATTTCAAAATCCGCCCCATTTGCCAAAAAGTAAACAAGGCAACGTGATCAACTAGATTGATTACATTTTGTAGTTGCGCTCCTTGACAAACTAATAATCACCATAACTAGCACTTGAAGGGGAGCCTATTTATGCAATTCAATGAAGAAAGCGGAAATCAGGACAGATGTAGTTAATCTACTAATCATTTTTCCCTCCACTTTCCATGGCAACGAACATGGGAACACAACATGCAGCCTCGTTTCCGTTTGAATCGAATTTGATACTCATGGCGCCAGCAAAAAGAGCAATCTTGTATTTGTTTTGATGCTCAAGGGAAAGAAATACAATGACAGGTATCAAATCTTATTTCAAATTCACAAGAAATTATTTTCTCATGGTATGGCAATTTTTATAGCAAAATATCTATGAAATATAGCACTCTATTACACTAAATGACGAAAGCTCCGCTCCAGTCAAACCAACCGGCGCGGCCTAAATTTATTTGCATTGCAATCTGATCATTTTGTAGAGAAATGGTGGCAATCCTTCCCTTACAATTTCCCAGTAATTATACATGCTAGTGTTCGTTTATTCATCATTTGTTGTTGTGGAACTGTAAAT
The DNA here is from genome assembly GCA_004194395.1 of Aurelia aurita complex sp. Pacific. NCBI lineage: Eukaryota > Metazoa > Cnidaria > Scyphozoa > Semaeostomeae > Ulmaridae > Aurelia > Aurelia aurita complex sp. Pacific. The sequence continues at coordinate 277,531 of REGL01000064.1, forward strand.
TGGGCATATTTGCGTCTTTTTGAGTGAAGTCATATCGAAACATTTTCAGGAGGCACACATATTATTTGCCTTAAGATTAATTAAATTTAGGGGCTGTTCAAAAATCAATTTCACCATGGATGGTACTTGGATAGTGGAATTTGGCCACCAAATTCTGACCCCCACACCCTTAATGGACTGATAGAATTTTTATTTGCGTACCTCGCTCGGTAAGAGTTTTATCAAAATTGATGAAAATTTAATTCAATTTTCTTGTGTGCATTTGCTACCATCAAGGTCCAATTGTTTTGTGTGAAATTTGAGGAATAGATTGTCCCCAGAATCTCATGAAAAGGAATTTGAAAGAATGGAACAATAAATATTGGCTTTTTACAATTTCAGAGTTCAACTTGATCACGGCAAGATTTGAAAAGTTCCTAAAATATGATGCACTGTTTGCAGAATACTTCAATGACTTCCTGTTGTCACCAGTGAGTATGCTTATGAATTAATGCCTTGCCAAATGCTCCCAATACTCAATCAACAACAAGCACCTAGTATTGTTGGATGTTAATTGTTTGGGAGCTTTTGCAGACCTTTCTCGTTTTGACATTTAATGCTTGTGGTAAATTACAGGAAATCTAGCCTAGCTTTTTCAATCAGACTTGGCAAAGTTGTAGATCAACAACCTAGCTATAGATGGAACGAAAACAAAATCGAACATTTTTTGAGTAGTTTTGGAGATAAATCCACTTTTCTGAAATTAATAAAAAGATTTGAACTAGGATTTGCGAAACCTGGGTTGATGGAAACTTTGCGATTTATAAATCTTTCGATTGCCCAGATTATACAGAGCAACATCCTTTTTGCCGCTTTTCGATAGGCCAAATAATATTTGAGAAATTAACTGTTTTCTTAGTAGAGTGGTTTTGCGAAGCGTCATCTCGCTGTGCACTAGAGCGGAAAGCAGAGTTACCTTTGCCCTTGCCATTGCAAAATGCTCCCAATATTCAATCAACAACAAACACCTAGTATTGTTGGATGTTAATTGTTGGGAGCTTTTTGCAGACCTTTCTCATTTTGACATTTTATGCAAGTGGTAAATTCTGTATCAAGTTGTGCATGTGCATGCTATTAAGGGGCTTGAAAACCACTAAGACTGTGTTTATGCTAATCAAGGAGAGGAGAATGGTGAATAGCCTAGATGTCAACACCAAAGTATGTTCTAGCAGTTCTTAAGAAGATATCTTTCAGTTTCAAATTTCTCTATTGAATGGCTAGAGCCAGTTGGAGCTGGCCGAAACTGGTGAGAAAATACAAGAAGGGCCAACACGTTAGCCTGTGGCTCTAGCTCAGCTTCAGCCAAGCTCTGGCCATTTGTGAGAGCCTTGGCACCCTCCTTCAATGAGACAGCACCCTGTGTTTATAGGTGACTAATTAACTTTGGCAAATTGTTTCAANCCTAGAGTACAAATCAGGTCGCAAGATTTTTTACTCACCATGAGGCATTCCATCAACTCCAAACTTATAATCTCTGAATGATTTTCAATTATGGATGGTTTGAGTTCATTGTGAAGCACCCTGTATAAGAGGGGGGCTTTGGGGGGTCCTAGAACCCGCAAACCCGGACCAAAGTTAGCAAAAACCCGAAAACCCGCAAGCAAAAAATTCGAAACCCGAAATTGCACTTCGGGACGCAAAATTTCAATTTTCGGTAATAATCTTCGACTATTTCCTACATTTTCGTTTTCACTAACACTCTGTGCATCGTTTCAAGCATTCGCAAGCTGGTTTTTCGATCTCAGCTAACTACAGGGACTGTATGACTTCGAAAACCCGAAAACATTGGAATTTTTTAAAGAAATCCCGAAACCCGAGCATAAAAATTGACCAAACCCGCAACCCGTGGAGCAGCTCAAAACCCGAAAACCCGCAAGATTTAGACGTAAAACCCGAAACCCGATGGCTAAAATTGGTCAAACCCGCAACCCGTAAAACCCCAAAGCCCCCCTCCTTATTGTTCGTTTATTCATCATTTGTTGTTGTGGAACTGTAAATTGGGCATATTTGCGTCTTTTTGAGTGAAGTCATCTTGAAACATTTTCAGGAGGCATACACATATTATTTGCCTTGAGATTAATTAAATTTAGGGGCTGTTCAAAAATCAATTTCACCATGGATGGTACTTGGATAGTGGAATTTGGCCACCAACTTCTGACCCCCCAAACCCTTAATGGACTGATAGAATTTGTATTTACGTACCTCGCTTGGTAAGTTTTATCAAAATTGATGAAAATTTAATTTAATTTTCTTGTGTGCATTTGCTACCATCAAGGTCCAATTGTTTTGTGTGGAATTTGAGGAATAGATTGTCCCCAGAATCTCATGAAAAGGAATTTGAAAGAATGGAACAATAAATATTGGCTTTTTACAATTTCAGAGTTCAACTTGATCACTGCAAGATTTGAAAAGTTCCTAAAATATGATGCGCTGTTTGCAGAATACTTCAATGACTTCCTGTTGTCACCAGTGAGTATGCTTATGAATTAATGCCTTCCTTGCCAAATGCTCCCAATACTCAATCAACAACAAGCACCTAGTATTGTTGGATGTTAATTGTTTGGGAGCTTTTGCAGACCTTTCTCGTTTTGACATTTAATGCTTGTGGTAAATTACAGGAAATCTAGCCTAGCTTTTTCAATCAGACTTGGCAAAGTTGTAGATCAACAACCTAGCTATAGATGGAACGAAAACAAAATCGAACATTTTTCGAGTAGTTTTGGAGATAAATCCACTTTTCTGAAATTAGTAAAAAGATTTGAACTTGGATTTGCGAAACCTGGGTTGATGGAAACTTTGCGATTTATAAATCTTTCGATTGCCCAGATTATACAGAGCAGCATCCTTTTTGCCGCTTTTCGATAGGCCGAATAATATTTGAGAAATTAACTGTTTTCTTAGTAGAGTGGTTTTGCGAAGCGGCATCTTGCTGTGCACTAGAGCGGAAAGCAGAGTTACCTTTGCCCTTGCCATTGCAAAATGCTCCCAATATTCAATCAACAACAAACACCTAGTATTGTTGGATGTTAATTGTTGGGAGCTTTTTGCAGACCTTTCTCATTTTGACATTTTATGCAAGTGGTAAATTCTGTATCAAGTTGTGCATGTGCATGCTATTAAGGCTGATTTCCAGTCAGTGGAATTTTCCGAGCGGGCGGAATTTCATTTGTCTGCGCGAGAAAATGTCGCCCTGGAATTGAATAGAAAGTTACACCTGAGCGACCTTTTATTGTCTAAAATTCCGCCCGCTCGGAAAATTCCACTGACTGGAAATTCGCCTTTAAGGGGCTTGAAAACCACTAAGACTGTGTTTATGCTAATCAAGGAGAGGAGAATGGTGAATAGCCTAGATGTCAACACCAAAGTATGTTCTAGCAGTTCTTAAGAAGATATCTTTCAGTTTCAAATTTCTCTATTGAATGGCTAGAGCCAGTTGGAGCTGGCCGAAACTGGTGAGAAAATACAAGTAGGGCCAACACGTTAGCCTGTGGCTCTAGCTCAGCTTCAGCCAAGCTGTGGCCATTTGTGAGAGCCTTGGCACCCTCCTTCAATGAGACAGCACCCTGTGTTTATAGGTGACTAATTAACTTTGGCAAATTGTTTC
>REGL01000064.1:281411-301204 GCA_004194395.1 Aurelia aurita complex sp. Pacific
CTACCATCCCCATAGAAATCCGTTGAACAATGATGGAGCTATGACCTTCAAGAGACCAAATTTGTCCTATGACTGAAGCCAGCAGTCGGCAATTTGGCTTACTATTTTGCAGCGATAAATAGCTGCATGGATTGAAAATGAAATGGTAGCCTCCAATGTCATAGCTCTCGTGAAAATTTTGATAATCCTCGGAGGGTTCCACTATTTCTTACCTCACAGAAATTATTTCTTACCTCACATGAAGATACTTATCACTGCAAAATAGTAAGACAAAATGGCCGACCGCTGGTTTCAGTCATCAGGCAAATTTGGTCTTCACTCTTCTGAAGGTCATAGCTCCATTATTTTCAACGGATTTTCACGGGGATGGCAGCAAACTTTCTTTGAACATCTGAAGAGCAACCTAATATAAAAGTTTGGCGAAAACCTTTTGCCCTTTTGTTGCAATCTTTAGGCAAACGGGGCATAATTTTTTTGGGACACTCTGTAGATAAAACTTAAATAAACGACTACAAGATGCTACACATGCGATTAAATACTGATAATACTGATGAGTACTGGAATCTGTTTCACATTAGATGTCAGGCCAGCATCGGAGAGTGATGCTAAACAATAGGTGCCCTGGGTGAGAGAACAGCAACGACATGTTAAGTGGCTCATATTAAGTTGGACACGTAGTGGCTCTTATTAAGTCGTAAGCGTTTGTATCAATTCTTAAACAGTTATAACCCATCGAGCAGAATTTGATTCAGTACAACCCAGTGTTGCAGCTTTGCAGGTACTTCAAATTTTCAAATTCCTTAAATTTTGTGTGCCCCATTCCCCACCGGGTACTTGATTTATAGAACATGAGCATTAAACATTTGAACTAACGTAAAAGCTCTATTTAGCCCCCTTTCAGATAAGCCACTCCCTTCTAAGCCAACAATTTGAAAATCATGTATAATGTGTGTATCTGATTTGTGAAATTGTATATTGATTCCGCAAAATGTGGGACAAAAGAAATAAAAAACCAAGGGGCATTTCACTCATTCGAAAGAACGTACGAGATTTTTTCAGAACAAAAGGATTTTTACGGATTTTTGATGGATTCTTTTTGAAAACAAAAGGATTTTGCCAAGGGTGTAGGAGATTTTTTGGGAATGAAATGCCCGTTGTAAAAATTATCTTTTATATCCTTGTTATTTGACTTTGTGAATAAGCCATCCTTCTCTAATAAGCCCCCTCTCTTTAGGCCCCCTCTCTCTGGGGTCTCAAAAATTAAATAAGCCCCCCCCCCGGGGGTTTAGGAGAACTTTTACAATACGCAAAACAGTTTATAGGACTGAATTACCTATTAATGGGGCTGTAAGCTTGATCCCTTGGGGATCCCTTGCTGACCGAGCCTAAAATACTTGCAATATTAAAGGTACGTGTTTTTATATTTGTTTAGGTCAAAGAATTTCTTGGAATACAAACTATGCAAATATCTTCTGTACGACAAAGACTATCGCCACACATCGGCAATGCCCATTGATGCCTTTGCCTTGGAGGAGCCTGAGCAAATCGTTGAAGAAAAACAGGAGGACATGCACCGAGAAAGCCTTTCTCGGTCGTTAAGTGCTGGAAGCGTAAAATCCTGGCCTTTAGCAGCTGATGAAAATAGATTTGTATACAGCCGTGCAACATCTCTACCTAATATTGCACTTTATAATGAAAGGATCAAATCTGCAGTTGCTAACTATCTTCAAGGTATGTTTGTATCCTTGCTTCACCGCAAGGACCCTAAATTTACGCTAATCTCATTGATTCATTGATGTTGTTGTTGTCGCTCCAGTGAGGGCCTATATTTCCCTGGAGGTGTAAAACCGGACAAACATCTCAATCGGCGACCAGTTTTTGTCGCCCGTTTGTGCTAATCAGAATATGGCTTAAGAAAGACGTTTTTGCAATTATGGCTCGAAAAAACATTCGTCTCAGTACTGATGGCTAGTTTTATCGTACAGCAGTTCTGGAAAACTGCGTTTTAGCCTCGCTGATCTTGAGAGAAATAGCAGGTGATTTAAGCCCAATTGTATAAGTCATTTAGATCGTATAGGCCATATAATCCGTTTCCGGAAGCTTAGGGAAGTGAGTCGCAGTTGTAGCAGTATCAGTTGAATCAAAAAGCGAAACTACAAAATGTATTGAGTCTAATATGTTTGTACTTAAANCCTCTCTTTAGGCCCCCTCTCTCTGGGGTCTCAAAAATTAAATAAGCCCCCCCCCCGGGGGTTTAGGAGAACTTTTACAATACGCAAAACAGTTTATAGGACTGAATTACCTATTAATGGGGCTGTAAGCTTGATCCCTTGGGGATCCCTTGCTGACCGAGCCTAAAATACTTGCAATATTAAAGGTACGTGTTTTTATATTTGTTTAGGTCAAAGAATTTCTTGGAATACAAACTATGCAAATATCTTCTGTACGACAAAGACTATCGCCACACATCGGCAATGCCCATTGATGCCTTTGCCTTGGAGGAGCCTGAGCAAATCGTTGAAGAAAAACAGGAGGACATGCACCGAGAAAGCCTTTCTCGGTCGTTAAGTGCTGGAAGCGTAAAATCCTGGCCTTTAGCAGCTGATGAAAATAGATTTGTATACAGCCGTGCAACATCTCTACCTAATATTGCACTTTATAATGAAAGGATCAAATCTGCAGTTGCTAACTATCTTCAAGGTATGTTTGTATCCTTGCTTCACCGCAAGGACCCTAAATTTACGCTAATCTCATTGATTCATTGATGTTGTTGTTGTCGCTCCAGTGAGGGCCTATATTTCCCTGGAGGTGTAAAACCGGACAAACATCTCAATCGGCGACCAGTTTTTGTCGCCCGTTTGTGCTAATCAGAATATGGCTTAAGAAAGACGTTTTTGCAATTATGGCTCGAAAAAACATTCGTCTCAGTACTGATGGCTAGTTTTATCGTACAGCAGTTCTGGAAAACTGCGTTTTAGCCTCGCTGATCTTGAGAGAAATAGCAGGTGATTTAAGCCCAATTGTATAAGTCATTTAGATCGTATAGGCCATATAATCCGTTTCCGGAAGCTTAGGGAAGTGAGTCGCAGTTGTAGCAGTATCAGTTGAATCAAAAAGCGAAACTACAAAATGTATTGAGTCTAATATGTTTGTACTTAAAAGACCCTGTGCTCCTCATGATTCTTTGCAGTCTCAAAGTGATTTTCATGCAGTATCAAAGTGATCTGGCGTAGCAATCGTGAGGCTCTATTACACTATATTTTTAATCTTCAAATGAACGTTGCCAACATGCCATCGCTTTTGAACAAGAGACATTCCTGCAAGTAGTTGACGGAAAAGGAAAGTTTTGCTTTCTGTCTTTATTCACGTTCCCACTATTGTGTGTTGAAGATATGTTGTTTGCAGCCAATATGATGTTTTGATGGTTCGCACACATGCAAAGGATGATGGGCAGCACATGGTCTTTAAATGGGGCTTTTGCAACCGGCATGCTTTGGACACGTCATCCCCTTCTCTTTGTTGTCAGCCCTTTTAGTGGGCCGTTAAAATGGCAACAAGACAGAGACCACAAAAGGATGTATTCACAAAGCTTACCAATTTCAAAGGCCCCTCGTTCGCCCCAACGAACAAAAGGGCAGATTTTGTATCAATAGTATTCATCATTCATTGCCTTTGATTGACACAGAGGTACAAAGCGATTAGCCATTGCAAACAAAGGGATTTTCATGGCTGAGTGGTAAACTCCTGCATGTAAACAAAGTAGGTCGCAAAGGTTAGCCTGAAATGGCCTATATGGCTAACTCAGTATATATGGCTAATAAGTATATATGGCTAACTCAATCATTGTGCAAGCGAACATGCCTTTGTAAAAGCCAGTTTCTAGTCAATGGAATTTTCTAACCGCCTGCAACTTTGAATCACAGACACAATTATGCGAATTTTCTTTTTCTTTATTCATTTAAAAAAACTATTGTCAAAAACATAAAGGCTAATTAACTACGTGCCATCCATAGTGAGAAAGGACTTAGAGTCAGCGAGTTCCAACTATGTATGGCACTTACAATTAAATTTAAATTGTTCCTATAATAGTCGTAAGAGAGGGACAGCCTGAGAGCACACGATTCGCCATTGTGATTGGCGCTTTAAGGTTTGACGAGCAACATGAACAACCCAGAGGTCCTTCTGAGGTCCAGGTTCGAGGAATCTATCAAGATGCGAAAATTGAATTGCCAGCTGGTCAGCGTCTGGTCTATCCGTTACATTAATGTTGATACCAGTTGTCTGAAAATCCTCTTAATTCTCTCTTTATACTTCACTATTTAATTGTTTATAACCTCCCCCTCCCCAATTTATGGCCAAAGTTTGATCAGAAGGGTCGGTTTGTTTGGTGTCGAAATAACAGACTTTTACAGTAATGTATGTGTTTTTACAGATGACGCAAATGAATCTCCATTTAAAACCGTTCGAGCTTCCACTGCTGGCAACAGCCGTCGATCGTCAATTGAAATTGACGTCAATGATGACATCGAGGCTGAGCTTACAAATCTATATATCGGCGAGGTAGAAAGGAGGCTGAGTGTACTTGCATTTGATAACGAGGATAATGATGGAAGTTGTACTGAGACCGAGGTCAAGAGTATTTCAATGAAGAGAAAGCTGACGTTGCAGGAGTTAAAGGAAGAATCCATTGGATCGGTGTGTAACGCTTCCAATTTTTCTCGACATAACTTTTGGTTGAACCTTTTTTCGGTGTCTCGGAGCATAGGTTTCAAAATATTTAAAACTTCTTCCCTTGAAACGAAAAGCACTGTGCACGAAAAGCAACTGAACAATTCGATGATAGGTTGTCCTTGACGAAATCTATTACTAATAACGACCAATCTGTTTTCGAATTTTAAATACAACCTATTCGTCAAGATTCTACTTTATTAAAGCTACTGCAGCAATTAAGTTTTGTGTTTTGATGGCAGCATGAAAATCCAGCCTTTTTAAAGCAAATTTCCTGCAGGCCAGAATTCTTGCCAAAATTTCCTGGAACCGCATTCCCCTACACACATTGTCGGCCTCTGCATGTTCATTGAAATTTATCAAATGCTTACCTCGCGAAACAGTTGTAGCTCCCATCGTAGTAGCAGCCCTTCTTTCAACATGTTCTTCCGTTTCTTTAGCCTTGATCCTGCTAAACGTACGTTTAATATACGAGTCAACCGAGCTCTTCAAATTGTAAATGACTTCGGCTGAGTAAGCCGTAAATGACTTCGGCTGAGTAAGCCGTAAAAGCTTCTTGTATTCACTACCTTGATGACTATAGAATTATCGATTATTCAACTGTTTAGGCATCACAGCAATAAAGATGCTTGCATGCTTCTGTGCTGCTGGGAAGCACATCCTTTCGATACGCTGAAAAGTTGCATCTCAAAATTTGAAATTTTACACTGCTCTTATAATGGTATCCGTTATTGTGACGTCAAATTGATATTTAACTTTGAATACGCAAGATTGCTATCTCCTCCGCAGATACTACGATTTATATTCCTTTTTTTAGCTTACGATATTTTCCGTCAAATGAATCTTTTGACATCGAAGAACAAAATTTTGGAAATTCCGATGCACTATATCATTAATTTCTATCGCAAGATTTTAACAAAGATCATGTTGAAACGAACAGTAGTTGTTGACCCAAGAAATGCCAATATTATTTTCATTATAATTGATGGAACTTCCAGCATAGAATATGACTAGGCCATGACAGTTATTGATTAGGCAAGTCCATTGGACCATGTAATTTGGCTCACAAAATTCATCATCAATAGAGAATGCGAGTTTGTCCCATGCTCAGCTAAGAAAGATAAACATTCGTGGAACATTTCATCGAGAAAACGCATTTATTCAAATATTTATGGTATGTATTTTAGTTGTCTTAGTTCGTGTCATCCTTTCTAATCGTAACTATCCGTTTTACTGTGCACATAAAGGCTACATATTCTACATTTTAGTCCCATCATATTTCAGATCCAGGGAATGGCAAAATTTGAAGAATTTCTTCAACAAACCACTGGCTACCACCTGCTAAAATTTTGGCTGGACGCTGAATATTATAAAGATCAGGTTGTCGGTTGGGAGGAGGCTCCTGAAAAGCGACGGGAATTTGGCATCAGGCTTTTCAGGTAATTTTTAATTTCTAGCTAAAGGAAAAGGGTATGCTTTGCTAACCTTGAAAGTAATCAATAAACTTTTAAAGGTAATATTTCGATTTGAAATACAAGGCATTTCTTCCAAACGTATTCTCCATGATATATATGCCATATATACACAAAATATCTGTAAATTAATGAATAGCGTAGAGCTTAATGTACTAAACGTCTCGGGCTTAACTCTTCATCAGTAGTAACGAGAAAAGGGTACGTTAGAGCGTAACAAAAAGCCAATGTCATTTTAATTGATGGAACTTACAGCATAAAATGTGACTAGGCCATGGCACTTATTGATTGGGCAAGTCCATTGGTCCATGTAATTTGGCTCACGAAATTGTAGCCACACGTACAAACAAACAACTTATATATATATATGCCATGATTACTCGCCAGTAAATTTGACGGGCATAAACATTATCAGTAGTCTAAAGGGACGATGCCGCATCAGAGAAAGAATACATGATAAAAAAGATGCAAAATAGAAAGGAATGGAGAAATCTACTGCAATGTGTTTCAGCAAGTAGCTCGAGATGTGCTCTAAAACCGTCGTCAAATGATTGGCAGTTTAGCCACATTGCAAACATTGCATGACTTGCAAAACATCTTTCCTATTGGCAAGCGTTTTATATTTTGGAATTTTTTAAACACATTGAATAACAAATTCTGCTTAGTTCTGCTTGTCAAGAAACTTTTGCAACTTGGCAAAAATGGAAAACAAACTTTTCAACCAAATGTCAAATGTTTGGCAAACATTGTTTGCGCATTGGGCCAGGGTTCTAAAGTGTTATTGTTTTAGACGGGTGAAGTTTTGCACTGTTGTCTTGGATTGTTGAATTAGCATTTGGTAAGTTCACAGTTTTGGCAAATCAAATAACGAGGAGCGATACAGAATACTTTCAGAGTCTATGAATTAATAGAGGGAGAAGCTGTTTAAGGAAAAATGGGACAAATGTGTTTATGTGCAAAAAATCTTCTTGTTGCGTGTAGTGCAATTGTACAATGATAAACAAGTAAATAAAGTAAAAGCACTTTGATGCGAATTGAAATAAGCACGACGTTTCGAGCATAGCCCGTTATCAAGCCAAGCATAGCTTTATAACGAGCTATGCTCGAAACGTCGTGCTGCTTTCAATTCGCATGAAAGTGCTTATATTTTACTTTATTTACTTGTTTATCTTTAGGTGCAAGGCTCGCTTGTTGTTACCAAACATCCAGTCCCATTCGCATATGTTCTTTTGTTTATTTTATAATTGCGGTATTGACTGTTTCAGGGTTATGCAAGACAAATATAAACATCATTTGACTCAAGATGCACAGGTATGTATCTTCTTGAAAGTTCATTTCAAGAGCAAAGCATGTACTATCTTAAAGGGAATCGACATTGTTAATGCTGGCACGGGCCAAATTCTGAAAATAGCCTACTGCATTTGATAATCTTGGCAGTTGCCGCTAAATTGCGTCTCATTGCGTAAGAATAGATGTGTAAGCGTTCTCTTTGGTCTATTCATAGGATTTTCAGTAATTACCTATGCCTAATCTCTTTAAAGGACAAGTCCGGGGTTGGTATGATTCATGATAAAATACAAGATAATACTGCTATGAATGATGTATGATACTTTTTTCCACTATTTTTTGCCTTCTCCTTGTGAAATTACGTAGTAAAAAAAAAAAAAAAAAAAAAAAAAAATTTGAGCAAAGTGACGTCATATCACGCAAACGAAAACGAGGCTGTGTGGTTGTTTCTTTTGCCTCTTTATCGTTGCAAGCCTCTTGGTCGCGTTCTTGTGCCATTTTCAATGCACGAGAACATACATCATTCATAGCAGTATTATCTTGTATTTTATCATCAATGTTGTCCTTTACTATTTGACATATTTTACGGAACATCAATCGAAACGATCATCTTTGCAGAACATTTACCTGGTCCATCTCCAGTTTTTACCAAGTCCTCCCCACCCTTGATTATGGGTCAGTGGTAGCACGCTTGACTGCCAATTTGAGGGTTAGTGATTCAAGTCCCTGCCCTGCTGATCCTGCTACTTAGAGCGTGGAGAGTCACCACCACTTTGTAATTTCAGGCAAAAGGAATTACGAGGTATGGTCACATCACATCGAGAGGAAGAACCAGGGCACTGCTGCGACAAGCTCAGCTTCTCGGTCTCCTAAAAACTGCCCTCGGATGCTACGTAGAAATATAGAAAACATTCTTGTTTATTCTATGTGCCTTAGATATATCAAAGTGGAATTTTTGTTTTCAAATATAAGAAGTGGTCTCTGCAAATCGCAAAATTAACGAAGCATGAGCTGCAGTATGTCCTTTAGCATACAGACTTGCTCCAAGTCTATTCAGTGGACTATCAGCATTAAAGAATATAATTACTGCTGCGGGAATCATATTCTTTTAATGCTGATAGTCCATTGAATAGACTTGGGGCAAGTCTATTTAGCATATTATTGTCTGTCTCAAATTAGATGTCACTTGCAAATGCCCGCGAATAACAACAATAGAAATGTCTTGCAAAGGAATTTTGCGTTATCGCAAATCTCAGGTGACATCTGATTTTAAACGAACTTGAGGATTTCTTTTGAAGTTCTCTTGAACTGGTTTGTCGTAACTAATCGACAAATTTCTTCCTTCAAGGAGCAAATAAAGAGAGCACTGCAGAATGATGGTTATTCAGAAGGCTTATTTCTGAGAGCACAAATCGATATTCTTAGACGCCTGACAACTTATTGGCTTCCAAGATTTTTAGTTCACATAGAAGTACAAAATAGAATGTGAGTATCTTCACGGGATTTGATAAACAAGTAGCATGAAAAACTTTGTGAATTGCTGGAAAACGGCATTTGGAATATTCAATATTTATATTCCTCAAAATGGCGAAGAGTATTTCTATTAGTTAGTGAAGTTAGTTTTTATTGCTTTGCATGGCAAAACAATTTGATTCTTTTAACGTTGTAGTTTTCCATGAAATCGTAATTTCTCACGGAAAAGCCATTTTTGTGCAATTTCATATGAAATTTTGAGTCCTAGATGATGAAAGAGCTTAGTCATAGACGTCGGCGAGCAAACTGAGTTATTGGATGGATCAAAAATGAAATTTTACGACTAACCTCTGCAGTTTTATTAGAATATGCATTAAAAGCCAATAGCTCTCAAAGAAGCTGGAATTCTCACACGCGCGAAATTGCACATAGAGTTTGCAATATCTATAAAATCAGTTTAAATCTGGACACGAATGCACCATAAAGATATTTATATGATCGGAAACGTAATCAAATTTTGATGACTTTTAAAAAAAATCAATTTTTTGGGTCACGCGTTATTTTTCAAAACAGAAATGTGTGCTAAATCTCATGATTTGTGAAGTTGCGAAAATTATCTTCTGATTTTGTGCTTTACTTTAGAATAATGTAAAGTGGAACCAATAGTCAAGACAGCTATGTGTATGTATGTATTTGTATGTATCTGTATGTATTTGTATGTATTTGTATGTATTTGTATGTATTTGTATGTATTTGTATGTATGTATGTATCATTTACCATAAGTTTATAATATGGAAATAGATACAATACAATACAATATATAAGGTTAAACATGTAAAGAAAAACACCCCTAATTACAGTGGCAGGGATAGCATTAGAAGGTCAGACTGACCTTATTTCCATAATGGTCCCCTTAGAGGTGCCGGTATAACGTAACAAAATGGAAAAAACATGGTCCGTAAGACGACATTATGATCAGGAGAGATGATGCAGGGTCTTAATAGAAAACATACAGGGTATCCCAAAAAAACTGTCCGACTTTTAAATTTGAATTAATCAGGAAATATTGTATACAAATGAGCCATTCTGGTATTAATTGAGATCTGAGATGTGTAATGTTCTGTTGAGCCTATTGCACTTCAAATTTGACAACTACAAAGAAACCAAGGGGTTCTCAAAGTTTTGGCAAATTTTTACATGTTTTCTTGACCTTTGCTCTACTATTGTCTAATGTTGTTTACAGTAATATTTGCTGTTGGAAACCAAGCTAGCCCTATTCTTTGTGGAAAGGAAGGCTTCAGGATTCTTTCTTTGAATGCGAGTTACTAAGATTACCAGAAATATAATTGTTACCACTGGTAAGGAGGTATGTTACCCCCAGATAATGCAGCGATGCATTATGTCAATATTGACCTCGACATGTACAGAGTTGAAGAAAAGAAGATCACTGCTTGATTTTGAAGGAAACATTCAATAACTTTGCAAATTCCATCAAAGAAACTGCCCAACTGTCCGAAATGCATTCAATGTTAACGCGGAATGGGCTAGGAAGACTGTCTTCTTCACAACTAAGTTTTAGGCTTCCTCCCGTCTTGCAATATTTAAGATTTCGAAATTTTGCTATTTAGTAAATTACGTTCTTAGGTTTTTACGAATGCTTTAACTTTTTTTCTGGACTATCTAGGCAGTCTATTCAAAAATGAGAATAACATTGGAGAATAGTAGAGAAATGAGTGAAAAACACTTAGATATTAGCGTCAATTTTAAGGAGCCCACTGGTTTCCTGAAAATACCCAAATTGAAACAGAGATAGACTTAGCAGAAACTTGTATGTTTCAGCTTTCAAAAAATGTGCAAATTGTTTATGTACATCAATTAGTCTCGGATGTATTCAAATTTAAAAGTCGGACATTTTTTTGGGACACCCTGTATATGTCATCTTCCTCTCTCTGTTTATTTCGGGAAAAAATTCTTTGATCTTATGTTTGAATGCATTGATATTGTTTGTTGACTTCAACTCAGATGGAAGACTGTTCCATATTTTCGGCCCTAGCTAAGATAAACATTTTTGTCCTGCAATACTTTTGCGAAATGGATATTCCAATTTGAACTTGGACCATCGTGTTGTTCGGCCCTTGTTAACTAGATGGAATATCTCAGCACTGTAAGGATTCTTTTCTTTTCAGGACACCGAATAAGGGCAGTGAAATTTCAAATCGTCTTGTTTCTTCAATGAGCTTCTTTCCATCACTCTCTGTGGTGAGAACATTACCGACATTTGGCCACATGCTAGCAGAAGAAACTCGGGATCATTCGTTCACTTCGTTGTACAAATTCAGAGGAAGTAACCGAGTCAAATCGGGGTATATGAAAAAGGTTGCTTTTGGCTTGCCAGACCAAAGGTTTGTCTCTCCTCTTTAGTAATTGCCTTTCTAGGTTTCATCATATATTTTGTGTATCAATTGAGTTAATGGAGCCACGTTGCCTAGTACCTGTCCAAAGCATGTCTAACCCAAAGTCTATCTAGTTTCCAATCACATTGCAATAACTTGGAAAATCCTTCAAGGAATAATTTCATTTAAAGGGTCTGTTTCATCCAGCATGCCTTGCACGTGGCCGTCTCTTGGTAGGCCATTGCTGTCACCATTTTCAAGGGTCATGAAACTGGCGACAACAAAGGCCGACCAAGAGACGGCACGTGCAAGGCATGCTGGATGAAACAGACCCTTTAACTTCAAACGCAACAATTTTCTGCAATGAAATGATTATGCAAGTTTCACGTTCAAAGCTAAAGCAGTTTCCATCGAAATCTACAAATGTTGTGGCAACGAAATCCACATTTCTTGCGGAACATTTTCATCTTCACAATATTCGTCTAAAAACCAAATGATTTAAAATCTCATTAGGCCATAAATTAAGTGACTTGTCAGTTTTGACAGTCCAAAGTCAGCAGGACTTCTTAAATGGAATGGTTTCCTCAATGAGATAAAATCCGCTGAGCGTTCTGAAACCTTTAAACTTATAGTAACAAAAGGGAGTAAGCCAGTATTCAAATTCAGTGCTTACAAATGTGTTTGATGTATTTAGAAAGTTGATTTTAAAAATATCATAAACAAGTCTAATTGCAGAATATGATTTTGATTTTTTGATCTTGTGTATATTCTATATTTTATGTCAGCTGTTGTAACAGTGGAATTGAGAAATGTAAAGCAACAACAACAACATATACCGGGTGAGCCAGAAAAAGTTCCCACTTTCGAAAATTCGTAGCACCACAAGTACTTCATGGATTTCGATGATTCAAAATTCATTTAAAACCCAAAAGATCAAGGTATTTCAGTGATTTTTCTCGTTTTCCTAGGAGCACTGCAAATATTGGTAAATTCAACTTTACGAAAATGTCATGGTGGCCAAATTACTGAAAAGGGGCCTAAAACATTTGATCAAATTGTTAGGACTCTCCTCGCACAGAGCAATACTCACGGGCGTTTCACTTCTCTCAAGAGTTATAAGACATAGATTCTCAAACAGATACTAAAGATTTTCAATCCCATGGCAATAAATGTGCATACGATAGCTCTCGCCCATGCAAAGTTGCATTTTCTCTGTCATTTTGAGCGAGGAGTCTTTTACAATTTAATCAAGTATTTTAGGAATTTTTCAGTAATTTTGCAACCACCGAGTTTTGTAAACTTGAATTTACCAATTTTTCCAGTGCTAGTAAGAAGGCGAGAAAAATCACAAAAATACTTCGATCTTTTGGCTGTGAAGCAAATATTGATTCATTCCAATCCATCCAGTACTCCTGATGCTATGAATTTCAAAAGTGGGAACTTCTTTCTGGTTCACCCGGTTCTTTAAATTTTTGCTCGATGAGCAGTTAAGAGGCTCGTCTGTGGTGCTAAAAAGCACATAAGGATGCCTCTCAACTATCTGTTTCACAATATTCCAGCTTATACAGCAATTTATGTTACGTGGCACATGACTTGATAATACAGTTCAATTTTTATAATACTTTAATGCGATTTTTGTAGCAAAATAATTCGAAAAAGGAAAGGCAACGATACCAGCGTTGATCGTCGGATCCGAAGATGCTTGCGGTGACGAATGAGTAAATAACTTTGCAGGCGGAATCACCGCAACACGAAGAAAAAACAACAGCAAATTTGTGAAAATTTATATTTTACCAACCATTTTTAAATTTTCACACATTTTCTGTTGTTTTTTTGTAGCAACACGGTTTTTTACATGACATGCTATGCGCTCTTTTGATACGTTAACTTTTTCCCTTAGTCTTGAAGAAGATGAATTATTGCTTGCCCTTGGCGCTGAAAAGGATTGTGGATATCCTTTTTTATCGGCTTTGAAAAGGTATACAGAGATCAAACTCGATTATGAAATTGATTTTTGCTCATGTTTCTCAGAATGGCAGTTTTGTATTCGAGAAGCAAGTTCTTGAATGTGATTCGATAGGCTCGAAAGATCGAAAACTTGGATTTTTAAATCATGGTAGCTATCTAAAGACATCGTACCCATGGTATTTTGTCATATTTGTTCCCAGCACGAGGCTGTGATGGTACGAGGCTGCATTTCTAATTTAGCCTTTTACCATGCATTCTTCTTCTCGTAGCTTTGCACTTTTTTTCTACTATTGCCCTATTTTGCTATTATTTTTCAATTTTGTAAGCTCCTGCTTTTACTATTTATTCCTGTTGCGCCACTACTGTTCCTTTGTACTATTCGATCTCGATCTTTCAAATCTACTCGTCCTTTAACTCTCGTCCTACTAGTCTTACTTCATTTGATAACAGGCTTAGCTTGAAACATCGTGAAATTGTCATACTCTGTTCCAAGTAAGATTTATCTACTTAAATTATTTGAATTTCAACCATACAATCCTACATAATCTAGGGGAACACAGGTACACCTTGCCCAGACACATTCTTCAATGCATTATCTCAAAAGCCATCACCTCTGTTTTTCTTAAGGAAGTACCTTTTGGTATATATTGGTACCAGGCACAAATATTTTGTTGTCTATATACACAATCTAAAAATGTACAACTTAACAAAAACATAGCTACAAGGACGATACCATTGGGAGCATGATAGGCATGGCTACCTTAAATGATTTTTAACAAATAACAATGCAGATACTAAAGGCTATACCAAAGTTCTGTTGGTCTCTCCATAGGGAGAACTAGCTTATCGCAGAGTTATAGATGACACTGCTACTTGGATCGAAATTAAAAGTTGACAGATTTTGGTATAATCTTTAGTAACATACCGGGTGACCCAGAAAAAAGTGACCCAATGCAATCTGTTATAAAAAAAACAATTAAGTGGCAGATTGAAATATTTCAAACGTTGTTCTGTCGCTAAAAGACAAGCCTACATTATAATTATTTTTCGCAATTTTTTTGGGCACGGAAAAGTTCCCGAATTAAGGATTTTGAGAAAAAGGGCATTCTTGAACTTCTCAAAAAGTCGCCAAAAACAAGGGATCGATTTGAAGCCATTTCAAATCTTCAAAACAATGAGGAGCGTGTTTCATTCTGCCTGAGAATATTTTCAAGTACCTAGGGACTATAAAATTGCTCTGAAGACTTCCGACTGGGTTACCTATTCCCAGGTTGAAATGAAACACGCTCCTCGTTATTTTCAAGATGTGAAATTGCTGTAAATCGATCCCCTCTTTTTGATGACTTTTTGAGGATTTCAGGCATGCCCTTTTCCTCGAAATCCTTAATTTTAGAAATTTACCATGCTGAAAAAAATTGCGAAAAATACTCATAGCATAGGCTAGTCTTTCAGCGACAGAACAACGTTTGAAGCATTTCAATCGGCCACTTACTTAATTTTCTGTAACAGTTTGCATTGGGTCACTTTTTTCTGGGACACCCGGTAGATACATTTGCTATACATTTACTTTAGTAACATAGACACATTTACAAAAATTTTCATGCAGCCCTGCCACCAGAAAACATTTTTTCATAAATGCAAATTGCTTGATAATTCATAAGCGTTTTTACTTACCCTTTATGATGTTTTGATCAATGTCTTTTGCGAGTTTAGGCTTGGTAACGAAGACATGCTGAGATGTTTGCATTTCTGGCTAGATGTTGATGATTTTCTCAAACAAAACGATAAGAAAGAAGATAGGCTGTACAGAATATGCAATGCTTGGAATATTTTCAACAGATATTTGAGTGATGGTAAGTCTTTTCAACATTTACCTGTGAATTGAAAAGTATTGAAACAAATTCTTTACACCAAAGTTCCCTTTTTACAGCATAGGCCTCAAATCTTTAAATAAGGTGGGCGTAAAATTCTGACATTTTTCTTTGAATTAAATTGCTTGAAAGGAACTTATGTTACTTTGCCGTACATCTGCCGTGGAAATTATTTGATATCAAAATGTCAGCAGTTTAATTGTTTTTGAACAAATTAATGGACAATTTTGAAAACATTTTAAATCATCGTAAATCCTAAACCAATAGGAGAAAATGATATAACCTTCCAAAAAACCATAGTTTATGAGGGTCTACAATATGGTCGCAAGCAGAAATCAGTATCTTTTCTGGTTTAGGATTTAGAAATTTGATGACGTTGTAGCCTCAAATTCAATAAATGCCATCATTTTGAAACTAATTAAGATAACAATAAATTTCCACGGCAGGTTTACAGCAAAAAACCCCAAGTTCCTTCCAAGACATTTAGTTCAAAGAAAACTGTTATTGAATTTACACCGACCTTTTTAAAGATTTGAGCCCTATGTTCCTTTTCACTATTACTGCTGATGATTGCAAACCAATTACCACCGGCATCAGATATACTCTCAAAGTGTCCTGCCGCAATTGTTGGTGTTGTCTCAGACTGGTAACTATCTATTCAGCATGAGAGAAGCTGTGTGAGTCAGAAATAATGCACGCTGTTTGAAATGCTTCTGTTCCTTAAATTTCATACAAAAATATCTGGTAAATATCCTGTTGAAAAGAACTGAAAATGTTCAATTAATTTAAAAAAATTTCCTGGCTGGAGTTGGTTGCTCCATTCCGAGTTTTTAAAGATTTTCTCGAGATGATCCCTTTGTAGAACGTTGAAAACACCCTAAAGTCGCGTTGAAATTTCTCAAAATTTCTACCATATGGTAATGACTTGAACTTGCTGTAGAACATGTCATGCACTTGGGAGAATGAAAAAGTCATCCCACCGGTGCACAGTGATCCAGGGCATGTAATTGATACGAAAAATGAAAGTATCAGAATTGTACCAAATTGGTTTTTCTACTTTTAACCGTAGCCTGAGGTATGTCAAAATACAACATTTTTCAAATTGGACAATTTAGTGCTGAGAAAACATTATTTCAAGTTAGGCCTAAAAAGTGTACTTCAGGCTTCCTTCTTAGCAAAGCAAAGTCATAAGAAAGCACCAATTTTCAAATTCAAATTTCTTGGCTTGCATTCACTTGATTCTCATGGTCTTTGCTTTGTTTGACAGATTAAACCTTGCAGAATATGTGATGAAAATATCGATTGAGAATTTTTTTTGGGATGTGCAAACCTCTGTAGGGAAACTGACATTTACATTTTTTCCATTTGCAGAGTACTCAATCATAACAAACAATACCAAACAAGTAGAAAGAATCAGATCACAGCTATCAACTGCCAGGGAGATTTCACATGATGCAGCTATTGCCTTATTCGGAGAAATTCAGGTACGATCGTTTTTCTTTATTAAATATTGGTTGCCCCAGAAAAGACTATGGAGATTGGGTTGGGTCCAGCGATGTGGATCCAGCTTTAATCAATGGCTCATCATTCTCAAAATGCTCCTCAATTGTTGACTTGAACATGGATGCCTTGTTTATTGATATTGCTGCTGTGAGAGTAGAAACATTAATATTAATGTTGAAATCTCAAAATTTGTGTCCACCTCCAAGCCAGAGCTTTGGCCTTTTGTCCTTAGCAAATTTTTGAATCACATCGAAAGTAAGAATTGAAATTAAAGAAAAATTAAGAAACTGCACAATGAGTGACTTTTAGCAAACAGAAGATGATGTGACCTAATTTTGTTCACGTTTTTTTAAGGCAATCGTTAATTTATTCGCTGTGCTTCAAGAACTTATTCAGGCCAAAATCCTAACGCTCTGGTTTGGGGGTGGACGCAAATTTGAGCTTTCGAGATTAATATTTCTGCTCTCAAAGCACCAGTACCAAAAAAGGAGGTATCTTTGTTCAAGTTAACTATCGTGGAACATTTTGAAAGAGATTAACATCTAATTATGGCTAAATTCATATCCATGCATCTAAATAAATCTTGTTTGGGGTTCCCGGCAGTTATTGATGCAATTACTTCGCTGCAGCTGCTTTGTGGCTTACAGGTCTGAGGGATCTTTTCAGTCATCGTTAAAAATAGTCGTTCTCAATAAACTGGATGTCTGTTTCCTTACGATTTGTAGAAAAAATCATTAAAGTTTTTGCTATATTTTGCAACAGGTTTGAACAACCCTTCTATCTCTGCAAAGGTTTTGGTAAATAGAAACAACTAAACTGCATCCACGTATAGATAATCTACGGCTACCATACCTGGAAAGGACNGTGTCCACCTCCAAGCCAGAGCTTTGGCCTTTTGTCCTTAGCAAATTTTTGAATCACATCGAAAGTAAGAATTGAAATTAAAGAAAAATTAAGAAACTGCACAATGAGTGACTTTTAGCAAACAGAAGATGATGTGACCTAATTTTGTTCACGTTTTTTTAAGGCAATCGTTAATTTATTCGCTGTGCTTCAAGAACTTATTCAGGCCAAAATCCTAACGCTCTGGTTTGGGGGTGGACGCAAATTTGAGCTTTCGAGATTAATATTTCTGCTCTCAAAGCACCAGTACCAAAAAAGGAGGTATCTTTGTTCAAGTTAACTATCGTGGAACATTTTGAAAGAGATTAACATCTAATTATGGCTAAATTCATATCCATGCATCTAAATAAATCTTGTTTGGGGTTCCCGGCAGTTATTGATGCAATTACTTCGCTGCAGCTGCTTTGTGGCTTACAGGTCTGAGGGATCTTTTCAGTCATCGTTAAAAATAGTCGTTCTCAATAAACTGGATGTCTGTTTCCTTACGATTTGTAGAAAAAATCATTAAAGTTTTTGCTATATTTTGCAACAGGTTTGAACAACCCTTCTATCTCTGCAAAGGTTTTGGTAAATAGAAACAACTAAACTGCATCCACGTATAGATAATCTACGGCTACCATACCTGGAAAGGACATGATGTCATCGAGTTCCAACTACGACAGCCACTTACACCAATGAAACAATACACATTAGATTAGAGAAAAGAACAAAACAAACAACTAAACTGGGAGTCTCAGAAAGAAGACCCCTCCCTAACACAATGGGCCCAGAATGCTGAGTTTTTGAAATTTCGTGCTGTTTTTCGGAAATAAAATAAAATCGATTTTATACCTACCTGGTTTGAAGAATGTTTCAAGATGGATGTATAGACCACAAATTGTTGAAATACGTGGCAACAATATCAATCGATAAGAAGGCTCAACTTTGAGCCATATCCCAAATTTGACCCCAAAAATAAGAAAGTAATTAAGAAACATTTACTACTAAAACACCGAAATTTTCAAGCGAACTTAAGAAACTTTTTAGTAATAAGTGCTGATCCAAGTTTCTTATGAAAAACGTGTATATTGATAAAAATCGAATATATATCTCTATTGATTTTGTCAAAAGTGCCTTTAGTACTGCGTTGAATATCAAGCAATTGATTCTCGTTTTTGTCACCAGCGAGAAACAGCAGAGAAACTAAGGGACCAATGGGTGACTTGTCAGTCAGATGAGAGAAAAAATTTGGATCGGTAAGAAATATTCGTTGTCTGCCCCACTCAAGTTTATCTAAAGCCTGTCTTAAGTTAGATGAAATTATCCGCGCATAAAATTAAAAACGATTGAACGATGTAGCAAAATGAAAAATTGTCGTTGGTCGCAATGAACCTTGGAGCTCGGAGCCAATGGTTAAAACACTATGGTTATAAACTGTTGCAATTGATTTAATCAAGGATGTCAAATTCATCCTGCAAGAGGAGCATAAAGGAAACAGTTGTCTCTGTGTACACTTGCTTGATGCAAATGGATTTTGATTGTTGTTGCAAAATTTTCAATGCCAGCGCATGTATATGGAATTGGAGTCAGTAGGCCTAATGAAAGTTTCTGAAAATTATTAGATTTCGAGTACTCAGAGGTGTGTTTTTAATTTCGTGTTTTTGCAACAATTTAAAAAACACCTCAAAATACATTTGAGGAGCTGAATTGAACTCAAACACGACTCCCTGGAAGATCAGCCCCACCCTAGAACTATGAATCTTATTTATATATCTTCTTGTAGGTTTGTAGTTTTGTATATTAAGTTTTGCTTGCTGAAGGGATTTTTCGTGTATAAATAATGTATGATAATAATTATTGGCCATAGGGCAGTCTTTCGCTCCCCATGGTATCGTACCTGTAGTGTCGTATAGTAATTAGAATTAGGTATAGTAGAATGTGAAATATATTGTAAAATCTTATATTTGAATGAAAAAGATACCTTCCGGGTAATACGAAACAGGAAAAAAGTGAAAAACAGTCAAATATGCTGAGGATTTATTGAATAAAATTGATAATTTCTAAAGTAGTTAGTGATCTGATAGTGGAGGCTCTTATACGCAGACGAAAGCATACGGCAAAATTACGTATCTACAACAAAAGTACACTCATTTTTTTTATAAGAAACCGCTTATAAGAAACGGTAGGCTCAATTTTTCGAAAGCTAAGAAACAAC
>REGL01000064.1:303724-332759 GCA_004194395.1 Aurelia aurita complex sp. Pacific
AACCACAGTTTACTGAACTCATCGAAAATAAAGAGTAAGTGTAAACTACAATAGTGGCCAAAAGTTATCGGACGATTGATCAAAACCTAGATTTTTCGATTTTAAAGAACCCCCTCCCTTTCCCCAAAGTCAATGTTGTTGGGACAGATTGTCAGTAAAATAAGTTCAAAACAATTTATTTATGGAAAAACACAGCATTCATGTCGGGGATAGGGGTTTCATAACCAACTGAGGGCTAGAACTCTAAAGAGGTAGGATTTAGGCCTTTTTTGATGGCTGTCCGCTAACCTTTTGGTCGCGAATGTAGCTCCTTCGTCCAGGAAACTTGTCCAGGGTGATTCCAATCTCCCAAGAGGACAAGATACATGAACATATGAAAGTGTCATTATTGTTAGGAAGGAAAGCCAAGGAAAGGTTGGCCGTCATTTTCACTCTTTCTTGCAGGCTCTGAAAGGGGCTTTGTGCAGAAATCTCCCATATTCATAGGAAGGAATGACCGATTAAAGCCGTTTGAATTATTGAATCTAATTAAAGATATCGGCAACGAAACAAGATACTTTTCAATATGATTACTTTGATATTTCGGGAGCAGTGTGTTTTCAAACGCCGAACGTTATGTTTTACTCACACAGATACGATCAGAATTCGTCTTGACGTGAGTTGTCGTAAAGATAAAAGATAATTGTCCAGAGAAACCGGATGATGAACCACAGTTTACTGAGCTCATTGGAAAAGAGTTAGTTTTAAAAGGATCCTATAAAGATTATCTAGTAATGGTTCTAAGACTTGCAATATAAGTTCTGGATGACTTCAACAAACTCCACAATGATACGACCGATTTGAACAAACTAAATTTTCTTATCTAAGTTTATATTTAGCTGCACAGATATTATCAGTTTATAAGATTCATATAAACAGTTTGAGAGATACATGCTTTTAAACGTCTGAGCATTTTTCTGACTTTCCCACCCGGTTTCTTGGCTATATTGCGCACAATAAACCGGTTGGACCAAAAGAAATTCACACGTTTGAAAATTGATTATGCGAACAATTCTTGAAATAAGACAAGGGGCCATAAATACAAAATCGTGTTGAACAAATGCAGACTAGATGTGAGAAAGAACTTTTATTCCCAGCGCATCATAAAAGAGTGGAACTGCTTGCCAGCTAACATCGTCGAAGCAAAAGATGTGATAACGTTTGAGAAACTCTTTGACCGCCTACACGGGGATTCAGAATTCGAATTCAAATTAAACTAGATTAGTAATCATAGACAATCAGGGTTTTATAGGCCTTGGCCTTCCAGCCCCTTAACCAACATTTATTATTATTATTATTATTATNTTGATTATGCGAACAATTCTTGAAATAAGACAAGGGGCCATAAATACAAAATCGTGTTGAACAAATGCAGACTAGATGTGAGAAAGAACTTTTATTCCCAGCGCATCATAAAAGAGTGGAACTGCTTGCCAGCTAACATCGTCGAAGCAAAAGATGTGATAACGTTTGAGAAACTCTTTGACCGCCTACACGGGGATTCAGAATTCGAATTCAAATTAAACTAGATTAGTAATCATAGACAATCAGGGTTTTATAGGCCTTGGCCTTCCAGCCCCTTAACCAACATTTATTATTATTATTATTAAATGTTGAAATAGACCTTTTAGGGCCTTTAAGCTATTTTGAAAGAATCGGAATCGAAAGATATTTTGCTACACTTTATAGAATTTTCGAATGCGCACAATAGTGATAGAAGCTCTAACGCCACTCGATCGAACTTCGCGAATAAAAATGTATAAAAATAACGCTCGATCCAGGCTCTTTTGTAGAATAGCTAAAAGGTCTATTAATCAAAATTTGGTTGATACTCCCAAAGGCTAAAATCTCTTTTTAATTTCCTCATCATGCAACACATTTAATTTCCCTCAAATAATGTTTACAAATGCATCAGATCATATGCGTCATTGCTTTCATAAAGATATGGGCCAGGTTGTTCAAACCACGATTAGCACTAAAAAAGGTCGGTGTAAATTTCTATTGCCGTTTTCCTTGAAATAAATAGCTCGGAAGGAACTTAGGGTTTTTGCTGTAAATCTGCCGTGGCAATTTATTGATATCTTGATTTGTTTCAATATGGTGGCATTTATTAAATTTGAGGCTATGACGTCATCAAATTTCTAAATCCTAAACTACAAAAGCTACAGATTTCTGCTTGCCACCATATTGTAGACCTCCATAAACTATGGTTTTCTTGAAAGTTATGTAATGTTTCCTCTATTAGTTTACGATTTACAATGATTGAAATTTTTTTCAAAACTTTCCATGAATTTTTCAAAAATTATCAAATTACCGCCATTTTGAAAAAAATAAAGATATCATAAAATTTCCACGGCAGATTTACAGCAAAGTACCATAAGTCCCTTTCAAGCAATCCAATTCAAAGAAAAATATAATAAGAATTTTACACCGACCTTTTTAAAGATTTGAAAGATTTGAGCCCTATGCTGCACTAATTTTGGATTAAAAGCATGATTCTGTTGTCATATGCCTAATCCAGTATCAGCCTATTACCCGTGTTGAGCAACCGGGCCTTGATTCTTAGCTTTTGATGGGAATGAAATATGCTTGAGTCAGTGTTTTTAATGTTGATCGAGGGTTTAAGGCCTCTTTTCATGCATTTCAAAGTAATCTATTTTTTGTAAATTGAATAACCTTCAGGGTGTCCCAAAAAATTGTGTCCTGTTTGCCTGAAGATGGCAACAAAACGGCAAAAGATTCTCGCCAAACTTTTGCATTTCATTTTCATTTTAAATTCTTTATACACAAAAAACCCTTCAGCTTACAAACGCAATACTTAGATAAGAAAATAAATATCCTAATTACATTAATATAATCTATATACAGTTAAAGCGAAATTATGTACAGTAACCTATCTAATAGCAGCTGCACTTCCAGGGCGTCGTGTTTTAGGTTGTGTTCAGCTCATATAATAACTTTCAATTGCTTTTTGAATCTACTAAGTGTAGGGAGCTCTCTGATGTTGATGGGTATATCAAAAAAAAAAAAAAAAAAAAAAAAATTAAAGCGAAATTATGTACAGTAACCTATCTAATAGCAGCTGCACTTCCAGGGCGTCGTGTTTTAGGTTGTGTTCAGCTCATATAATAACTTTCAATTGCTTTTTGAATCTACTAAGTGTAGGGAGCTCTCTGATGTTGATGGGTATATCGTTCCAAGCTTTCAGAGCCGAATAGTGAAAGCCTTTCTTGACATATTCAAGATTATTTCTTGGGATTTGTAGGTCCCTGCAATTCCTTGTTCTGTTGCATGATGTTGCTCTTCAGATATTGAATTAAAGTTTGCTACCATCCCCGTAAAAATCCGTTGAAAAATGATGGAGCTATGACCTTCAGGAGACCAAATTTGCTTGATGACTGAAACCAGCGGTCCGGCCATTTTGTCTTAATATTTTGCAGCGATAAATAGCTTCATGGATGAAATGAAACAGCATCCTCCACTGTCATCGCTCTTGTGAATATTCCGATAATCATCAGAGAGTTCAACTATTACTTACCTCATAGAAACTATTTCTTACCTCACATGAAGCTATTTATCGCTGCAAAATAGTAAGACAAAATGGCCGACTGCTGGTTTCAGTCGTCAGGCAAGTTCTGTCTTCTGAATGTCATAGCTCCATCATTTTTCAACGGATTTTTACGGGGATGGCAGCAAACTATTTGAACTTCAGAAAAGCAATATTATATAAAAGTTTGGCAAGAATCTTGTGCCCTTTGTCGCAATCTTCAGGCAAACATGGCACAATCTCACTATGTTTAGAAGAACAGAACAGAATTAAAAAAGATACTTCAGCCTTTGGGCTATCAACTAAACTTTGATTGATCCCAATACCTCAAGTATTCTCCGCATTACAAACATATGGCTCAAATATTGAAAAAGGTCGGTGTAAAATTCTATTACAGTTTCCTTTGAATTAAATGGCTTGGAAGGAACTTAGCGTTTTTTGCTGTAAATCTGCCATGGAAATTTATTTATATCTTGATTAGTTTCAAAATGGTGGCATTTATTAAATTTGAGGCTATGACGTTATCAAATTTCTAAATCCTAAATCCTAAAAGATACTGATTTCTGCTTGTCACCATATTGTAGGCCTTCATAAACTAGTTTTCTTGAAAGTTATATGAATTTTCCTCCTTTGGTTTAGGATTTACGATGGTTTAAATGTTTTCAAAATTTTCCATCAACTTTTTCAAAAATCATTAAATTGCCGCCATTTTAAAAAAAATCAAGATATCAAAAATTGTCCACTGCATATTTACAGCAAACTACTATAACTTCCTTTCAAGCCATTCAATTCAAAGAAAAATGGAATAGAATTTTACACCCACCTTTTTAAAGATTTGAAAGATTTGAGCCCTATGCTCCGCATTACGAATTTTCAAACATGCGATTTTCTGTTTGGTATGTTTTCCACCTTTATCTTCAGTGCGCAGATTGTGAGCAATTTTCTTTTTATCATTAGGGTTGTAACTGCATTCAAGCAGTTTTTGCAGAACGAAGAAGGTCGTGGTGCATTTAATAATTTGTCATTGTTCTTGGATATTAAAGAATACAATGCAATTCATCCTGCCAAACGATTATCGCGACAACAACAGAGTACGACGATTTATCGGAATTATTTTGATCCTGGTTCCAGGCGGTAAGAACATCTTTTCACATCTGGTTTTCTGGTGTTTTGTTAAGTTTCTTTTGATTTCTTTCTCGGCTCTACTTACCCGGTGCTCTTCTCTTTTGATGATTAGATTACTTAAAGGGAAGAAACTTTCGCGTTTTTCGCGTTTTTGGACGAAGTTTGTGAGAAGTTATTCCCCAACTGTCACATTCGCGAAAGTTTATTCCCGCGGAATTTCTTAAAATATAGAATTTGCAAAATTTCCTTCCCACGAAACGTTCTAGAGTAAGAAAATTCGTGAAAAATGTGTTCCCATTTTCATTTCATTTTCTCATTTTATCAATATTTATTCACAAAACACCTTTCAACTTGAAAAATCAACAAATGAACATCTTATTTAACAATATTTGTTCAGGGAAAAGAACTGTAAGTCGCTGCTCTACCAAGGGATCATGTTTGGGTCCTGTACGTTTAAAAAAGATACTCTCTTGACCCTGTGTTAAAACGAGCGATTCATTCTTTCTCTCGAATTCTGTCAGGGATATCTTTCCAGTTTTTGACACCAGAGAAGTAGAAACTTCTTTTTGCATATTCTAACCTAACTCTGGAAATTTGCAAATCTCTACATTTTCTGGTTCGGTACTCTGAAATCTGGGATCTTTCAGTGAACTCTCGAATACTATATTTGTACAAATGCGATGAAAGTTTATTCCCGCGAAATTTCCCATTTTGGCTGATTCGCGAAAGTTGATTCCATAAATTTCGCATTTTTTCCAACTCGCGAAAGTTTCTTCCCATTATTTTTGATTTCATGGATTGATAATGAGTCGTCAGCGATTCAAAACGTACAGAAAAAGATTTGAGTCTTATTTTTGGCGTTAGTCCACTAACTTTGGATCATGTTGAAATACTTATCTATCAATGGATTTGTTGAACAAATAGAATCAAAGAAACCATTACTTTCGTCTTGATCCTCATTCTTCGTTACTTGACGAAGTTGCATTTCTCACCGGACACGTCTCTTCTTTTGATATTCTGTAAACTTCAAAGCAATCAAATGGTTTCGTGCCCAATGAATCAAAACATGCGTATTCAGAAGAGCTCCCTTCTGCCATATAGCATTATATCCTTTTCGCTCACTGTAAATCATAACCAAATTAGGATTAATTCTTTAAAGGGTCTATTTCAGCCAGCATGCCTTGGACGGGCCATGTCTTGGTTGGCCTTCCTTGTCGACATCTTCATTTGCCAAACAAGGACAGAGTTTGTAAGACAATAGCATGAATTGTCTTTGTTGACACCTGAATTCAAAGCGATTAGCCAATGCAGACAAAGGAAATTCCCTCAACCAGTAATTCAAAACAAACAAAGCCGGAAAGTTTCTCTGAAACCCCGTTAGCTATCGCGCTCGTTGTACATTCCCGCAATTGTTTTAAGAGCAAACACGGGCATATGTCGAAAGAATAAGGATATATCTACACGTCTACCACGGGCATTTTATTTCTTTGGTTCAGAAGCTGAGCAGTAAGTATTTTACTCACACCCAAAAAAAAGAGAATTGAGTCGCCTCTGAATCGGCTTCTGAACCAAACAAATTAAATGCCAGAGGCAAATGTGTAGATCTATCTTCTTCTTTCGATTTATGCTCAAGTTTGCTCTTAAAAACAATTTCTGGAATGCACAATGAGCGAGCTAGCTACATGGGTTTCAGAGAAACTTTTCCGGCTTTGCTTGTTTTGAATTACTGGTTGAGAGAATTTCCTTTATCTCAGATCGCTAATTGCTTTGAATTGAGGTGTCAATCAAAAGCTGTTCATGCTATTGTCTTACAAAGTCTGTCCTTGTTCATTGGCCATGAAAATGGCGCATGAAAATTGTTACAACAAAAGCCAACCAAGAGATGTCACGCGCAAGGCATGCTGATTGAATCAGACCCTTTAACAAAAGATAGCGGTAGTCTCGTTTGAGCTATGTTTTGCTAAAAAATCGTTGATTATTTTCAGGGCTGTTCCTCTTCCTGAAGAGATAATCGATAAAGTTGAAGATGACATTCCAACAACACCAACGCTACTTGAGGCAAAATATTCTGTACTTCCAGAGCTTGAAACTTCATTTCAAAAGTTTTTCAAGGTATGGTTCCTATATTATGATGCTTCTTACTACCGATTGAACCAGAAAAAGTTCCCACATTTGAAAATTTGTGGCACCAAGAATATTTTTGTAATTTTTTTCGTGTTTTTATGAACACTGAAAATAATCAGGTTGTCCCAAAAAAGATGTGCGCTGTTTTGAATGGCTACTGTGAAGGAGCCATCATTCCAACTTTCCCGCTTTTCAGATCTGTGAATATAAGCATAGTGACTATGATATAAGAGACTTCAGCACAGAGTGAGTAAATCTGACCAATAATTGTGAATTTATGGAGAATGAAGGTCAAGTTCATTTGTTGTTTCAAAACCAGAGGATTTTATCTCCGTACTTTACCTTGTAATTTGAATTTTGGCATCATATTTACTTAGATTTTATATTTGTACCTGGGAACACATTTGGGAGTAACGAATTACTAAATAAAATCAAGATTACAAGCTATCCTATGGAAAGCCAGTGTTGGTTTGAAAGGATTTCATGAATTTTGGGAAGCAAATTAATTCACGGACATTTTCCTGTATTTTTAACACAGCGAGTGCAACACGTGATCAAGGCTGACAGAGATGTTCCAACGCATGAAGCAACCAGATCGACGGCTGAGGCCAATACAAAACCCGACACAATGGAAAGTTTTCGCAGTTATCACAGTCATTTAAACACTCCTAAAGTCAATAAGAAAAAGAGAAAGGTAAGATTTTGTAATTTCTCCCGAACTTGTAACTGTTCTCCTCATACGATGGCTGAATCGAATACAAAGCCAGATATAATGGAAAGTTTTTGCAGTTGTCACAATCAGTCATCTAAACATTCCTAAATCCAATAAGAACAAGAGAAGGTCAAGTACCGGGTGGGTGTTCCAGAAAATTATACAGATTTGGTATACAGATTTAGTATGCGGCAATGAACATTTGGCTTCAATCAATGGCTCATCAATTTTGAAATGTACCTCGATGGTTAAATTGAACACAGATACTTCATTGGTGCTTTGAGATCTGAAATATCAATCCTGAAAGTTCAAATTTGCCTCCACCTTAAAGTTTTAGTTTTAGATAAAAGGGCATTGATCTTTTGACCTCAGCAAATTTCTGAAGCATATCGATATTTAAAACTAAATGAAAGAAAAATGAAAAACAGCACAATGGGTGACTTCTACCAATATAATATATCTACGTTTTGTTCAAATGTTGTCAAGACTATTGTTGATTTATTCGCTGTGTTTCAAGGATGTGCTTAGGCCAAATCGCAAACCTCCGGTTTGGAGATGACATCAAATTTAAACTTTCAAAAGATTGATATTTCAACACTCAAAGCACCAATATTGATAAACGAGATATCTATGTTCAAATTAACTATCAAGGAACGTTTTGAAACTGATCAGCCATTGATTAAAGCAACGTTCTCATCGCTGGACCCAACTAAATCTGTATACTTTTTTCTTGGACAACCGGTATTTCAAATCTTTCTGGAGCTTTAAGATGAACCAACGCAGTTAACATTGGCTTTAGCTAGGAGGACTGAACAATTTAAATATTGCCTATTGAATTTGATGCTCTCCATAAATCATCAAACAGCAGGAAAGGGGTGGCGATTGGCCCTCTTTTGTTCTATTTTTAGGTTACATAGCTATGTATCCGTTCATTTACTTTGACCTTTGTTTGTAGAAAGACTACCGGTTGAGTAAAAAAAAAATGCACACGACGTTTGAAAAATGCTGCTCCCTGGCTACTTAAGCAATAATCTCGACAAGGTCTTGTTTTGTAGCCAATATTTTCAAATAGATTTATAAATTTATCCCACTTAAAGGGAATTTAAGCATATTTATAAGCCCTCGATAAAAATAGCCGCGCGAAGACAATAGGCAATGACACATGTCGCACCTTATTTGGGTAACTGATATGCGTCAACAACAAATACCGATATCTGATAGGCTAGAATTTGATTGCAAGTAGCTTGAGCCACTTTTATATGTTTACAATCCTTTTAAATCGATTATTCCATCGCATGGTTATGAGAGATTTTCTATTGAAAGAACGCTCCCTTCGAAAATCTGCAAAAGCGAATGATAACGACAATCAAAATGTCATCGGTTCACTTCCTGACAAAAATGATATTTGCAAGTATTAGCAAATTTTATCTCCTAGGAGAATCAAATCTCCTTAACTTTGGAGCCCCCCCCCCAAAAAAATTTCATTGAGCCCCCCCAACTGCACTTTAATTTTCGACAATTTCTACGCACTGTCGGCATTTTCAGAACCTGCACCTCCAGATTTCTTTGCTGCGTTGTCATCTCAGTGAACATGAATTGAACTCGTTCATAAAAAATTTCTCACTGTCGGCACTCTGACCGTATTTGCCCCCCTAGCATTTCTTTCCTGGCGCCATCTCTGCACTTGCTAAAGCATAGGCAAGTAATTGCTGGAAGGCGGAAATCGTGGGAGATTTGATTGCGATTTTATGGCACTTTTAAGTGTTTGTCGAGGGGACCTTCTCGGAAAAATCCCTCATATTGTCCCAAACATGTTCTCCAAATTTCAAGGATCTGTTTCATGTCTTGCACGTGCCATTTTTGTTTGGCCTTGGAATTTTACACAATAGAAAGTTTGTCACGCGTGACATTCCATTCAAATTGAAACACATACTTTCTCTCGTAAACATTAGATTTCCAGTCCGCTGGGAAAATTCGACTGAGAATTCGAATCAGCCCCAAGAGATTGCACGTGCAAGGCATGCTGGTCGAAACAAACCCTTTAAGGTAGACAAGAATCATTGTGATCGGTGTATCAGATTTACTTCTTCGATTTTCCAAGGATGCAAGTTTTCTTATCTCACCTAGTATTTGGTGATGATTCTCATTTGGGAAAGAATTTTCTAAAATTATTCTGATCACTGACATAGCCCAGAGAAAGAAAATTTGATCATTACTTTCAAAATCAAAAGTTTAATTACGTTTCGCAATGCTGATTATTGATATAAGCCACCAGTCTGAGACAACAAAGATTTGATGTTTAGATCTTGTTTCGAGTTTGTTGTTTGCATAGCGATTAATGTAATTAAGAATCACATAATGCAGTCGAAACAGGAAAATATTACACCAGTCCAATGATATTACGCACGATATATATTGTCTGCTTGAAGCATAATTGTCTGGGTTTAATGTCTGGAAAGATGTTTTCATCTAATGTTGTCCTATTCATAATTCAATGTGTGATCATACGACATGGTAACGTAACCCTGTCCTTTTGATCTTGAAATTTTCATGAGCATCCGAAGGATCTTCCTTTGTTTCGATCGCGTTGAGTAATTTAAAAAGGAGAATGTCTGGTTTCAGGTCTCGCACAAACTTGAACTCGTAACTCCGTGAATTCTTAGTGGATTCGCAAGATTCTGGCGTCTAAAATTAATTCAAAATCTTAGTAACAGGGTTATCTAACCAGGAGCCTGTACATTTTAGCGTTAATTTTTAACATTTAATCAAATGTTGAACAATTTTTCTGGGACACCCTGTACATAGTATAAGTATGCTAATCTAAACCGTCTCTGTGTGAATGGGCTGTAAGATTGTGCTTTGTGAACCTCAGCCAGCCAACTGAATTTGAAATTTGCAAATTGGCTTAATAGTTTTTGTAATACAATCTTGCAAGCAATTAATACATTTCCTGATTCACTTGGTACTGGTGAAAAGCCACAAATCTAACTGAGTTATGTTTTCATTCAGGGAAGTGGTCGGATAAACCCAACAAAAGAGGACCGTGCTACGTTCTTGGAAGCAGTTCAAGCTTGTGCTGGAAGGATTACAACAGAAATAACTGTTTTTAGGAGGTACCTATTGGTGAAGGATGACCCTGGTGCGTTTCCAAGACTGGAAAAAGATCTCTTATTTTACATAGAAGTGCAGAAATTCAAGGTTAGCTTTGTTAGCATGGGTTCCAAATCTTTAAATTAACGTAAAAAGGTGGATATATAATTCTATGACTAATTCATTGAGTCTTGGAATATGAATAGCTTGAACGAAATTCTAGCTACTATGCTCTTTGTCTACCGTTGGACTTTCATAAATCGTAAATTTTTTCGAAATTACAGCGTATTTCATATTTCAAATCATTCGAGGATGTGACGTCATCAAATTTCTAAAAAAGGATACCAACTTTATACATCAAACGATGCAATTGGAACAATATCGAAAAGAGCGCTACCGCATTTTGACATATGCTTGCTTGTTTCCTTCTTGCGAATTTCCCAGAAACCTATTTTGTAAAAACTATACATCAAATGAAAGCATACGACTTGGGCTTCCAGAAAATCACTGTCTCGTCTATGCCAGCCCTTTTTTCAAGAGAAATGTATGTTTTTCTCGGTTTTTCTACCAGTAGTCTTTTTAATACACCCTGTAGATTTTTAAAATTTCAATTCTACTACCGGGTGCGCCAAAATAAACTATGCACATTTGGCAGCCAATAATAACTCGTACACTGGACCGATTTTGAAGATTTATGATTTAATCTTTAGCAGAAAGCCTGAATTAGATTCTAGGACTTTTTGCAAATTTTTCCGTTCTCTGTTTTTAGAGCTAGAAGCGAGTTTCTTAAAATTTTTGTTTTCGAAAACATTGAAAACGATAAAAAAACGTCAATCAAATTTTAAAAGATTCAACATGAGTGAACAAAGAGAAAACGTTTCAGGGGGATTTGGAGGTTTAGTACGAACTCTCGTATAGCAGATTACAATTCGTCGATTTCTGAATCGCAAATCACCACGAACAAGTTCTCTCTTTGTCCATTCATGTCGATCATTTAGAAAACTTGATCAATGTTTTTCGATCGTTTTCAGTGTTTTCGAAAACTAAGATTTTAGGAAACTCGCTTCTAGCGCTAGAAATTGAAAATTATAGAATTTGCAAAAAATCCCAGTATCTAATTCAGGCTTTCTGCTAACGATTAAGTCATAAATCATCAAAATCGATCGAATGTACGATTTATTGTGGCCTGCCAAACGTGCATAGTTTATTTTGGCGCACCCGATATTCCTAAATGTTGCGCCACCACAGGAGCACTAGAAAATAACCCCTCTTTCTGATACGCCTGTTATCATCCAGAAGTAGAAGATTTAGCTTCTTAATCGAGTTTTATGCTCCTTCTTTTCAGGATCTTTATCCGTTCTTGGATGAGGTTTGTATTATTTTCTGTTCTGATACTTCCTTGCAACCTCAAAATCTAAAGATGTGGCATTGCATGGCGAAATCAAACCAGATCTTATCATTTCCATGTCTTTTTCATGTTCTTGTTTTTCCTTGTATTAATTATCGGCCTAAAAAATAGTTAAAGGGAATCGACATAGTTAAAAGCTGGCCCGGGCCAAGTTAAAAATATAATCCATTATATTCAACAACTTTGACGCCTGCGGTTTCATTGTGTGGCGAAGGAATCAATGGGTTTGTGGGCGTTTCTTCAGCCTATCTATAGCAGCTTGTCGATATAGCTATGTCTATTCCCTTTAAGGTTAAAGAAAACCAGCAATTTTGTGTAAGGTTGTTGCCAAAAATACATTTGGAAGGCTACTGTGGGGGTATTTATAGATTATTTCCCCACGGAAAATGTACTCGTGTTCGTCCGAAATTTCTAGTTATTACACAACCTTTTATCGCACAGTTAAAGAGCATGGGCCATCATATATGAGGTGCTTTTAACCTGGGAGATTAAGTGTGGAAACGTCAATCCACCTGCTGCTAATACCACACCAGTGCAGGAATAACACAGAGACTAGGCTTGATCTAAATAGAGGACTGTATCATTCTAACTTCGACAAATCCGTTCTCAGACAAAACGTATGGCCGCTCACGGCCCGATCTAGCTCAAAAGAGATAGAGTAAACAACTGCACGCCCCTATAACATAGTCGTGCCAAAAACACATACGCAAGCGGTCACATGCATCTACAATGAACCAATAAACGTTTTAATTACGTACCAATTTATCACTTACGCTTAGACATATATCCCAGTAAATTTTCANTGTGGAAACGTCAATCCACCTGCTGCTAATACCACACCAGTGCAGGAATAACACAGAGACTAGGCTTGATCTAAATAGAGGACTGTATCATTCTAACTTCGACAAATCCGTTCTCAGACAAAACGTATGGCCGCTCACGGCCCGATCTAGCTCAAAAGAGATAGAGTAAACAACTGCACGCCCCTATAACATAGTCGTGCCAAAAACACATACGCAAGCGGTCACATGCATCTACAATGAACCAATAAACGTTTTAATTACGTACCAATTTATCACTTACGCTTAGACATATATCCCAGTAAATTTTCAAAACTACAACGCGCCTCCACATTAAGTGCTTTTAACTATACCGATTGCACCAAAAATAGTTCAGGCATTTCAACATTCATAGCACTGAATGGATGGGCATTAGTTGAATTGTATCGAAATATTTTGTGTTTTCTCTCGTGTTTTTATGAGTACTGAGAATGGATGTAAAATCGACTTTACGAAAATCCCTTGTTCACGAAATGCCTGAAAAACGTCCTGGATCTCTCGATCAAATCTTAAAGGGGCTCCGTCGTCAAACAGTAAACAAGTCCGTAAACTCGCACGTGTCGCCGATTATCCATTGTTCATCCATTGTTCTCTGCAGTTTGTTTGGTGGCTTCGGTAGCTTCACCCAAGCCACCAAACAGCGACCGTTAAAAATCCACTTATATTCGAGCAATCGTAGAAGATATGAATGTTTGGTTTGTTCCTAAGTGAAGTACACTGATTAATGCCCAAACAGCAACTTTCATTTTGAAAAAATACGAAAATCCTGTGTGACATCACCTTTCAAAAAACTCCAAAAATCATCGTTTTTTTTACATTTTGACGACGGAGCCCCTTTAAAGAAAACTTCTCACAGCACGAAAGGGTATCAGATGTCATCTGCTCATTGTTTCCATGGGATGGAAAAGTTTAGTGTTTATTGAAAGATTTATTTCCTATATTTATTGAGAGAGATTAAATGCCCTTGCAAATTTTTCTGTGAGAGAAATTCCGTGCGATTTGATCGGGTCGTTTTGGGCCCATTTTCAGCTATTTCGCATACATATTCCATCATTTCAAATTGAGACTTAACCATCGCGAAAATCAAATGAGAGTGGCTCAGGCTACTTTTATGATAATCGGCTTCTTTGAGGCACTGAAAACAGTTCACATTTTACACTTTGAAGGTGTTGTGGCGCAGTGGTGTAATCCTCTGACATTGCAGCCAGAACAGTCAGGTAGACCGGGTTCGATCCCAGGTAGAGCCCCATCACTTCAGCGCCATGACAAGGGGTCGCGGACTCGATTAGGCCTATTCTACTTCTGCGATCCCAGC
Organism: Aurelia aurita complex sp. Pacific; assembly: GCA_004194395.1. NCBI lineage: Eukaryota > Metazoa > Cnidaria > Scyphozoa > Semaeostomeae > Ulmaridae > Aurelia > Aurelia aurita complex sp. Pacific. Next base: position 317,924 of record REGL01000064.1, read on the forward strand.
GCTTGGTGCTAAAAACTGCACCTTCACCTTCACCTTCACCTTCACCTTCACCTTCACCTTCACCTTCACCTTCACTTTCAAGGGATAGCTACAAATTGATAATGCATTTTCATCCCGAGAAAATTACCATATTCTATCATTCCCACAGACATCACTCAATCGAAAAGTTGAAGTAATCATCGATGTGTTTCTGGACTCAGCGACACCACCTTGGCTTCAGGTTTGTCAAAATCTATTCAAGATGAAATCGCACTTGATTTTCTCAGCATGGCCCAAATGAGGCACTCGTTTGTGGCGCATGTGCTTTTATTTGGGTAGCCGCTAGTTCTATTTAGCCAGTGACAATAATAATGTTTTGGGTGTGATTTCAGATAAGATATTTTTTGCTGATCTTGAAAGGATCTTTTTAGTAAAATGGTTATTTAGTAAAAATTCGAAACTTATTTTGTCGCACTCAGCAAGGAGATGTGGGTCCCATGAGGAATTCATCGAACACTTATGGGATTGCCCAAATTTCTCTCAAAAACCCAAGATGAAAAAGACTTGTTTGGCTAAAAATAAATCCGAAGTACTCAAAAGTATCAACAAAACGCTACAAAATTTCTACAAATAAGGATTGGCTGAAAAATATTAGCACCAGCTTGTGTACCCAGTTGTTGGGTAACTGCTCCGAAATGGAGAATTAGCTTCAATTATTATTATTATTATTATTATTATTATTATTATTATTATTATTATTATTANATGTGGGTCCCATGAGGAATTCATCGAACACTTATGGGATTGCCCAAATTTCTCTCAAAAACCCAAGATGAAAAAGACTTGTTTGGCTAAAAATAAATCCGAAGTACTCAAAAGTATCAACAAAACGCTACAAAATTTCTACAAATAAGGATTGGCTGAAAAATATTAGCACCAGCTTGTGTACCCAGTTGTTGGGTAACTGCTCCGAAATGGAGAATTAGCTTCAATTATTATTATTATTATTATTATTATTATTATTATTATTATTATTATTATTAGTATTATTATTATTATTATTATAAGGGTGAATTTCGTGAAACAAATTATAAATCAACATAAAATTTGCCTGTTGTAGGGATTTTGAAAACTCTGTGCGCTTATGTTTGTCCTCGGAGGTAATCGTGATGATTGGTCCATTGCAGGTGTTTTATGCGGATGATACACTGAAAATTTCAGATTGCTTTGTCACATTGGAGACTTGTATCTATTGTTTTATAAAATTCGATCTTGTTGCAGGGCCGAAGCCAGTGGGTGGGCCGGGCAGCGGAGCTCCCCGTAGGAGACTACTTTGTCGGAAATTTTACTCTTACAGGTCTATTTTGAAGATGTCGAAGGAGAAATTATGCATAGAACGTGAACTGGTTAACGTTAGAAGAGAAGTTCTGGCTGGAATTATTGAGTTTACAGCATATTTTTGATAAATATTTATTGTGGGCTGCAAGGTTGGATTGTGAAATAAAGCTTGACTCAGTCATATCACGCATGAATGCTTCTAAAACTGTTGTTGTTGCTGTCGTAGCTGATGATTTTGCCGTCGGAAAATTTTGGGCTTTGCCCTCCTATGCCGTCATGGCTGGTATCGGCCCTGCCTTATTGCATTTGATTTGGTACATTCTTGATTTTTTCCGCAGATTGATTTAAATCAAGAGCAAGCTGGCAAAGCCATGCAAAGAGCACAGCAATATTATTCAATGGCAAAGAGAGTCCCAAGAGAGCAAAAAGATCCATATATATTTGACGAAGCTCATGTTGCCATTCTCAAGGAACTGCTTCCATATTGGGCTGCATTTTCGAAGCAATATAGAAACCTGGATGCCCCTCCTGAATTCCCATGTAAGTGAATGTTGAGTTGCTGTGACTGATTTGACTCTTTTTAAGTCTCGCTCGTTAAGCATAGCTCCCAAATCTTTAACTCAGCGTAAAAAGGTGGGTGTAAAATTCTGTGATCTATTTCTTCTGTTTGAGTGGCTTGAAACAAACTTTAGTTACTTATCTTTAATTCTACCGTTGGACTTTTCAGAAGTTCTGAATATTTTTCGAAATTTCAGCGTACATTACATTTCAACTCATTTTAGGGTGTGACGTCATCAAATATCTAAATCTTAAACCAGAAGAGTAACAGACTTTTGCTTGATACCACATTGTTTCATTATGCTTTATTATTTCTTATTTATTGTTTCATTATGAGCATTTGCTGTGCAATGTTTAACGAATGGTACAAGAGACTTAGCTCATCAGACAAAGTCTTATTGTCGATTATTCGAGCCACAAAATGGCCCTCTCACTCGAGCTCGTCGACAATTCTCGGTTCATGTTCTGATAACTGATAAACCAACAGATAGCGTGCAAAAACGTTTCGTTGTTTTCTTATTGATCCACAATTACGTTTTCGAAAGTAGCCTCAAAAGCCTGAGCTTCCTTATCAACGAACAATTATTCACTGTTAATTGATACACAAATCTTGAATAGCAGCCTTTACGTTTTCGAAATTGGCTCCAAAAGACTTATCCTTCGTGCAGCCTCAACAATTCTTACAGTGTCTACACTTTCCCGGAGGAGGATCCTTGAGGCTGCACGCAGGCTACAAAAGATTGAGCTGTTTTGTCGACGAACAATTACGAATGATACACGTTTGATTTACACACAAATCATTAAAAGCGATTTGTTAAAGGGAATGTAATCATATAAAAGTGGCTCAAGCCACTTGCGGGCGGTCAAATTCTAGCCTATCAGAGACCAGTGTTTCATGTTGACATAAATCAGTTACCTAAATATGGTGCGGCACATGTTACGGCCTATTGTATTGGTATGGTTATTTTTATCAAAGGCTTATATATGCTTAGATTCCCTTTAAAGAATTCGTTATTTTAATATTTATGCACAGCTACGTTCTCGATGGTGGCTTCAAAAACCTGAGCTGCTGTGTCAACATGGACGGTTCGTTTATACACGATCTTAAACGGTCTTTAACGGGTCTGGTTATCAGGCTATATTTGAGCGATCTATGCGCAGTTATGTTTTTGCAAGTGCCTTCAAAGACCCGAGCTGCTTTGTCAACGAATAATCATTCACGTTCACTTATACACAAGAATTTTATTTAAGTTATTTATGCACAGTTACGTTTTCGAAAGTGGCTTCAAGACCTGAGCTTCTTATCAAACAATCAACGAACAACTAACTGTTCACTATTCATTTAGACGAAAATCTTGAACGGTTTTTAAAATAATTTGTTATTAAGTATTTATGCACAGTTACGTTTTCAAAAGTGGCTTCAAGACCTGAGCTTCTTATCAAACAATCAACGAACAACTGTTCACTATTCATTTAGACAAAAATCTTGAACGGTTTTTAAAAGAATTTGTTATTAAGTATTTATGCACAGTTACGTTTTCGAAAGTGGCTTCAAGACCTGAGCTTTTTATCAAACAATCAACGAACAACTGTTCACTATTCATTTAGACGAAAATCTTGAACGGTTTTCAAAAGAATTTGTTATTAAGTATTTATGCACAGTTACGTTTTTGAAAGTGGCCACAAAAAACTTGGGTTTTTTTGTCTTCTTTAGACACAGTTCGTTTCTGCACAATTCATTGAAAATTATTTTTTGAAGAATTTGTCATTAAGTATTTATGCAAGGTGAATCTCCACTTGGCATAAAAGTCGAGCGATTCGTTAAACATAAAATCGAGCGCCGAAAAGTAGGATCTTGTTTCTACTTTTCGCCGAATCGCTCTCTCAAAAAGAACCAATCAGCGTGCTTTGAAGACCTGTTACCAGGGAAACTGAACTTGAGTATCGAGCGGAACAAAGAAAATTGCAGGGGGAGTTTTCGAATCGCTTGAATTTTCCGCCTAATGGAGATTCACACAGTTCGTTTCTGCACAAATCATTGAAAATTGTTTTCTGAAGAATTTGTTATTTGAATTATTTATGCACAGTTGCGTTTTCGACAGTGCCTTCAAAATACCTGAGCTTTTTTTATCGATGAACAATTATACGTGGTTCATTTGCACACAAATCATCAAAAACGATTCTTTAAAGAATTTTTATCAATATTTATTGACAGTTACGTTTTCGAAAGTGGATTCAAAAAGACCTGAGCTTTTTATCAACGAATAATTGTTATACAGTGTTGGCCTTAATTAGCAATTATAGCTATAATTTGTTTAGCCAACTTTGACTGAAAGAATTTATGATAATAATAATTTATGCACAAATCTTGGAGAGTCTTTAAAGAATTTATTATCCAAATATCTATGTACAGTTACGCTTTCTAAAGTAGCCGCGAAAGACCCAAATTGCGTTATCACCTAATACCTAACACAGCTTTATTCACACAGAATGATCAAGAACAAGCTTCTCAAGATATTCACTGCAGGGTGTCCCAAAAAAATTGTGCCCCGTGTGTCTGAAGATTGCGACAAAATGGCAAAAGATTCTCGCCAAACTTTTGCATGATGGTGCTCTTCAGATGTTCAATTAAAGTTTGCAACCATCCCTGTAAAATCCATTGAGAAATGATGGAGCTATGACCCTCAAAAGACCAAATTTGCCTAATGACTGAAACCAGCGGTCGGCCATTTTGTCTTACTATTTTGCAGTGACAAGTATCTTCACGTGAAGTAAGAAATACTTTCTGTGAGGTCAGAAATTGTGGAACTCTCCGAGGATTATCGGAATTTTCACGAAAACTATGAAATTGGAGGCTGTTGTTTCATTTTCAATCCATAAAGCTATTTATCGTTGCAAAATAGTAAGACAAAATGGTCGACTGCTGGTTTCAGTGATCGGGAAAATTTGGTCTGCGGAAGGTCATAGCTCCATCATTTTTCAACGAAATTTTACGGGGATGGTTGCAAACTTTAAGTGAATATCTAAAGAGCAACATCATGCAAAAGTTTTGCTAGTATCTCTTGGCATTTTGTCGCAATCTTCAGGTAAACGGGGCACAATTTTTTTGGGACACCCTGTATAGTTAAGTTTTCGAAAGTGGCCACAAAAGACCTTAGTCATTATCGACAAATAGATATTCACTGTTCAATTGTGCACAACGTATTAAAGGCGATTTTTTAAAGAGTTTGTTATGACACTGGTTTTCGAAAGTGGCCACAAAAGACCTTTCGACGAATAGATGATATTCTCTCTTCATTTATACACAAATCAGCATTAAAGCTTGGCAGATTGAATTTAGTATTGCTGACGTTGCGGCTTAGTTGGTTTGTTAAAGTTGCTTTCTTAACTTTGTTAGGCTGTGGTTAATGATTTATTTCAGACTTCTCAGAAAATTATAGATAAAAAATGCGGCTTGCCTATAAGATAAAAGCGGCCCACCCATCGAGCCAACCTTGTTCAGCGTTCCTAGGGGGGTGCGCGGCCTGGAGGTGGACGGGGATCTGCCGCTCAGTTTAAAAAAGCTACCCATTTCTAACTGCCAAAGCTTGCATTTGTACCCACTTTTATGACGAATTTTAGCAGAAAACAACCAATTTCAGCTATTCGTTGCCGATTTCTGCCAAACCAACACATGGTTAAGAAAATTTGCTGAAAAATTCGAAAAATTACCCCTGTTTTGGGCCAAAAACCCACCCATATGGGCGTCACTTACCCGTACCCTCAGCGTGTTATGTACCCTTTCCCGGGTAACGGTTCATATGAACAGGCCCTTTGGCAGGTGCTAGTCCAAATTAACCAACATTGTTTCAAATTGTACCTGCTTTAGAGGCCAACGGTCTTCCCAGTTTCAACTATTAATACCGGATGTCCCAAAAAAGTATGGGACATATATGGTTGGGTCCAGTGATGTGAATTTAGCTTGAATCAAAGACTAATCACTCTTAAAATGTTCCTCGATTGTTAACTTGAACATAGATACATTGCTTGTTGATATTGGTGCTTTGAGAGTAGAAATATTAATCTTGAAAGCTCAAATTTGCGTCCACCTTCAAAACAGGGCTTTGGCCTAATGGCCGAAGCAAATTCTTTAAGCAAATCAAAATTGAAAATGAAATTAGAGAAAAATTAAGAAACTGCATAATGGATGACTTCTAGCAAACAGAATATAATATTGATAACTTGCTTAGGCCAAAATATCAGAGGTCTGGTTCGGATGTGAGGCAAATTTGAATTTTTAACATTAATATTTCCATTCTCAAAGCACCAGCACCAACAAATGAAGTCCTATGTTCTAGTTAACTATCGCGGAACATTTTGAGAGTGATCAGCCATTTATTAATGCTAAATTCACATCGATGGATGAAACCAAATCTATATCCTTTTTTGGGATACCCGGTACACCAATGACGTTTCCAAAATATCAATTAAAATTCCATCTATCTTCTATCTTTAGTGACCAAGAAAGAACGCGAGCAAAGAAAACGCCGGAAAGAACTCATGAAAATGTCAACTGCGCACGAGAAACTCAGCAAACGCCCGAAAACACCTGGCGCTGGAGAATCAAAACACGAACTAACATATACTGTTGCGAGAGGATTCAAGTGGAAGGTGAGCTATTTTTAAAGCAGCTTTGTAATGAGGTCCATGCAATGTTGGCAATGGTTAACCCTATTTTGGTTGGGCCATCTGAGACGTCCTATTTTGGTTGGGGGATGGCAAAAAAGCCCCCCTACTTAACTCTTGACTGGTAATAGGTAGAGCAACCAAAGTTGGGATGTTAATAGCTGTATGCATGTACTTTTTAAAAATGTAGAAATTATCCTGAAATTGGCCATCATTATTGCCTACGTCGCCATTTTTCTTTGTCTGTTCAAGAAATATCACAAAATTTGCCAATATCAGGAGAAATGCGATAAAATCAAATTTGGAGCACGACTTCAATCCAAACATAAAAATTATGATAGACTACATCGAATAACACTACTATGCAAAAGAAAGCTCCCCACTTCTATGCAAAAGAAAACTCCTTTTTGCGAAAATCGACTTTCGAGAATTTACGATTTTGACCGGGTCAATCCCGGAAAATTGTCCTCCTCCTCCTCATTTGTAAAGGTATTTCCATGAAACTTTACAAGTAGCAGCACAATAGGTAGCTGCAAAGTCACGCAGTTTCAATACCATAAACTTTCTCCTTGCAGAGTAATCAGGAAAAATCAATCAAAATAGGGTTAAACTCAGGCCCGATACCAGCCTGGAAGTCTGAGGGGGGCAAAGAACCGAAACGAAACCATTAAAGATTAATGGAGGGGTTGCATACTCAATTAGTTCTTCTTTGTTTCTACAAACCCAGAGCTTGGCTTGGTGCTAAAAACCGTAACTTCACCTTCTAACTGCACAATTCTGGGCTGTTCTAAATAACGAAATGGGGAATTCTAAAATCTCAGTTTTGTGATATTTTACTCGAAAGTCTGCTGCCCTCAAAAAATTTCCGAAAATTCTCTGCAATGCTTGTTTGAACAAATTTCGCACCATGAACCAAATCCTTATCTCTAAATGCTGATAATACAATGCTAATGGTATTTCACACAGTGCAGAGCCCATTCGAGAGAGGGCAAGGGACCTCTCTCTTAGGTCGCACAAAGATAGCACTTTGAATTCTACAAATTCCTTTGCGGAACTAGCACAGGGGCAATAAGCAATTGCAAACTTCTCTTTAACCGATTTTAAGCAGATCTAAGTAACAGAAACCAAAAATTTTCGCTCGCTTCGCTCGCATGTTGACAAAGTTTTCCGTTTTCTATCAATAAGCTTCACATTTATTGAATCACTTATATGAAAGATGTTTGGGGAAATCCTCATCAAGAATTTATAAATGAAATGAAATTGGGCAGTTATAAATTTTCCGTACGATTTCTGAATTGTCAGGCCGTATGCTGTATTCGTATATTTGCACCATCTTTTTTGCCACGGGAACTGGGCCCTAGTGACTAGTTTGGCCCACTTGTCAAATTTCCTTAAAAGATGCCTTGGATGGTAGCAAGCGAAAATCTGTAACTTTTATGGTATACGATTTAGCAATTTGACGAGGTTGCAACTTCAAAATTAGCAGAAATTTTAAAATTGCTGTGATTCTAAAAATAATGACGATATAAAAAGTTCTCTTTCTGGAATTATGGCGAACGACCAAAAGTTTCCTTCGATTTTGAAAATATCCTGCACAAAAAGAGGATTTAGTTTTGAGACAGCTTTATAGATTTCAATAGAAAGAGTTCTGAGACGACTGATTCTCATTATACATTTCCCAGCTTTAAAAAGTAAGTCGTCATAAGAGCTTAGGCATTGTAAGTAACAGAGACTTAAGGACTTAAGAACCGGGGGGCACTGGGGGCACGTGCCCCCCAAGATTTTGCAATAAACAAAGAAGTGTTCTTCATATTTTCAGGAATTGCCCCTTTGGCTTCATGAAAAAAGTGCCCTTGAAGTGTCGTGCCCCCCCCCAAGTTTGAGATGCTACCTACGTCCCTGGTAAATATATCTAAGAGCTCGCTTATGGATCTTCTCAATTCTTTTCACTGACTTTTCAGAGGAATAATGCCGAAGTAGTCTTAGAATGTCATTTTCATAAATGGTTTGAGCATGACAATCTTTCCAGTGTCTGTGCATTTTTGACTCAACCGGTATTTCATTAAGTGCTTTTGTAGACAGAACGGTATTCTCAAATCAAAAGCAAATCTTATGCTGTGCATAGCAACTGAAAGTAGGCCAGCCTACCACTTAAATTCGCAGCCATATTTCATTCATTGCTATCAAGGATTCCACTGAGCATCTTGAATCGAAACTCGCTACGTTCGATCGTATTTGCGTCAATTGACAAGTCATAATAGATGAATTGCTCCAAGAAAATTTGACTCGACGATTAATGTAGTACTATCTTGCCAAATTCATGAATTGTGTACAGGGTTTCCCAGAAAAATTGTTCGACGTTTGATTAAATGTCAAAAATTGACAATAAAATGTACAGGCTCTTTCTTCGATAAACCTGTTGCTAAGATTTTAAATTGATTTTAGACGCCACAATCTTGCGAATCCGCTAAGAATTCACGGAGTTACAAGCTTTTGAAGTTCAAGCTATTGCGAAAGCTGAAACCAGACGCCCCTAACTGACTTGTTTTCCAAAAAGACGTCCTAAAATTTAGGGAAAAGAAGAATGTCCAATGTTTTACCTCTCGCCGATATCAGAACAAACCAAATAGGACTTCCAAAGTAATTTAATTCTTTTATTCGTTGCCAAAATCTCCTTAAGGATGCAAGTATCTAAAAACATGGAATGAAAATTTAATCAATGAGAGACGGGGCAATTCCAAATTGTCCTGAACAGGATTCCTACAAGCATCCATAACCTTGATTCAATGTTATAAAAAGCTAGTTTATCGAAAGTGCTTTTGAAATTCCATTTGATTTGCTTTGAATAAACGAGATTCTACTTTCACGAAATTTGCAATTTAGGGGCGTCTGGTTTCAGCTTTCGCACAAACTTTAGCCTGCGTGCAGAGAGGAGTTGAGTCTGCACGCAGGCTACACAAACTTGAGCTTCGAAATCTCGTAACTCCGTGAATATTTAGCCGATTTGCTAGCTTCTGGTGGCTAGAATTAATCTAAAATTTCAGCAATATGGTTATCTTAGCATGGAGCCCGTTCAATATTTCGTTATTTTTTAATATTTAATCAAACGTGGAACAAATTTTTTGGGACACCCTGTATTGTGTATGTTATGCTTCCAATTTGGTCATAAATGCCGGAAAGAAATGCAAACTAATGACATTGGAGATTTGGAGAAGGATAATGAAATCGTCAAAATGTTAGCTCTTAGGTGATGAGATTGACAATATTGCTAAGCTCAGAGTAAGGTTTTTCATGATGTCATGTTCTACCCTTTACGTAACGAAAAACAAACATTTTATCACCATTAAATGTGCTGGCATCATTGACAACAGAGATCAAACAATTCCTTTAATTGGACACCACAGACTTTCGAAACTGTTGTTTAAACCTGCGTCAATTGAAAGTTAATAATCAATAAGCACCTTAGTTCTAAGAAAATTTAACTTCGCGATTGACATCACAGTCTACTGTAGCAGCACATTCTATGACTTCTATCCACGAATCAAGGATCTCATTTCATTTTATTTCGTTTCATTTCATGCGCTTCCNTTTCTTACGTGTTTCTTATATTTTTATTGCCGGAAGTTTAGAGTTGATTTTGTCTTGTCTAAAGGGCTCCCGAATTACTTAGTAAGTCTCTCAAACGAGTAAATAACATGATTCGCACTCAAAATAATGTCCAAACAGTTGCTTTAACTGTACAATGTCAAAATATTTTTGAATGTGATAGGAAAATTAAAACTGAAAATTACAGAAGTTTCTTAGCTTTTTCAATTCAGGTAGGGTTGTTTCTTAGCTTTCGAAAAATTGAGCCTACCGTTTCTTATAAGCAGTTTCTTATAAAAAAATGAGTGTAATCCAATATGGTTAAGTACATTCATTAGATTTAAATAAACTGATCTTCAGTGTGCCCTGCTTAAAACATAAACTAACCTATGGATATAAGTTATAAATCTTGTTGGGAAAATGAGATACGGTTTGTCCGAGGAAACGTATGTGTGCCCCCGTTCAGTAGGTTAATGCTCGTGCGCAGTAGCGCTTTGGTTGGAAGTCTGACGGGCGCATGAGCATTAACATACTGCACGGGGGCACATATACGTTTCCTCGGACAAACCGTATCTCATCTCCCCAACAAATCAATTTGAAGATCCTGTTTTCTGCTGTCAATTATGGTTACGTTTTTCTTTCGTAGGAAGCAAAAATCGATTTTGAAAGCGTCATATCAGAAAGTTCAATATCAGGATCTCGTAAGTCAAGTCCCGTCTCTGTAAATTCTAAATAAGGGAGGCGTTGGCTCGTTAAATTGTCATTGTCACCCAAGGTCCTTTGTCGGCACGCTGAATGTTTAGATAGACAAGTTTCACTTAAGTTGAATTTTTCTATCAATTCAACTACTGCATTGTGGATCGATAGTTTCAGTTTAGGCCAAATGTGATTTTTTTAGGGCCTGTTTATATGAGGCGAGCCAGCCCGCCTGACCGGGCTGGCTCGCCTAGGCGGGATGATTTTAGTTTGTGCTTATATGAGGAAAACTATCCCGGCCAGACGGATGGTCTCGTAATGCTGCATGTTATGAAGTATCAAGGGATTTTGAAAGACAATGGCCAGACAAAGACTTTCAGATTAAACAATGCAGTCTCGCCTACGCAAATCAATTACGCAAATCAATCAATCAATCAATTATACCGGGCCAGCCCGCTTGACGCTGTTTATATGAGCTCGCTTCACCGGGATCCCGCCTACCCAACTCACAGATCTCGGCTGACCGGGCTGACCCGCTGCTCATATAATCACACAACTTTATTTAACAAAGGATGTCTTTGTTCACTCAGATCTCACCTAGGCGAGCCAGCCCGGTTAGGCGGGCTGGCCTGCCTCATATAAACAGGCCCTTAGATGGTCTGAAATCACAGCGTACCCGCAAAGGACCCTGGAATGACAGCACCGTGTAGCTGACAATGTCTAAAGTAATGTACAGAACATTAGGTTTATGAGTGTTGCAAGTAAATGCGAAGGAAGATTTGGCATATTATTGCACGAGGAATGCTAAAACGCTACACATAAATGGTACCTTTTATTACTATTCACAACAGCATTTTGAAAGTGGAAATCCAAGGCCTTTTATAAAGTTACTATCTTGATGAATATGTCACCGCAACATAAAGACAAATGAGAAGTAAAAAAGTATTTGCAATGATCTACGGTAACCAGTAACTTGGTTTGGGATGAATTATCCTGTCTCATTGCATCCCAAGAATAACAGATAACTGTGAGCAAATATTTTCTAAGCATTTCAAGTGAAAACATGCCCATCTGCTCCGTACTGTTTGAGAAATTGGGGGCCCTATTTTATGGGGCCCCTTGATTGCATGCCGTCAAAGTAACCACCATCAGCTACGCCACTGCATTTATATAACTCGTATTAAACAAATTTTGATGGGTATTTTCCGGTGATTCAAAAGTCATGCCTCTCTTCGACTAACTTCACCCTAAGTTTTCTAGCATCCATTGCCCCCCTGCCGAAAATTTCCTGCGTACGGCCTTGAGAGAGATGATTGGTTAACAACAATGTAGCTTCTTAATATATTTTACAGCGCATATGGATTTACGATTATGTTGATGACTTCATTGTTGGGAGGCTGGGGGAAATGCCCAGCAAAACTAGACAACATCGTTGCCCAACATTTTATGCACTAAGTTTATCCATATTATGTAGGTCCATTATAGGTTTTGCGAATATGCGGATTTGGCCTAAATTTGAGGACGGTTAGCGAATATTTTCCATATTTTCGTGCGGTTAACGGTTACGGATTGCTGTGAAATTGCTACGGCTATGGGTATGGCTGAAAAAATTGCTCGGTTATTGGAGCTAAAAAGGTGCGGTTCTGCGGATATAGGACACCCTATGGTGGACCCACTATTATGCAGTTTGGCCAAGTGCATCAGCAAAATATTGACAGCAAGTAACAGCAAATAACAGCTCTCTATTTCAATTCTTATGCAACGAATGTAACTTAATTTTGAAGTTAAGGAGAGTTATTGATTTTCAGAATGTGAAAAAGAACTAACCATCATATCAACAGCGCTTTTCGGATCCAATATTAATCGGGTGCTTGCGATTAATATTGATTATCTTAGGATTATCTCAAAAGAGAGTTAGAATAACCTTTTCTCATAAAAACATAATGTTTTATATTATTTAAAAATTTTAATATGTAGCTATTGTGAATATTTTAGATTAGAAATATAAGGTAATTAGATGGTAGATATCTGCAAAGAACTTGGGTGAAGTTTGGAGCTACTGCTGTGTTGCTCGTTGCTTTCTTAAAGAGCCATGATCAACCAGGGTCCTTTGCGGGCATGCTGCCATTTACGAATCAAATTTGGCCTGAGCGGAAACATATGGATCCAAACTGTAGTAGTTAATGTTAAATTGATAAGAAAAGTTTGACTTTAGTTGACGTTTCTATCAGTGAATAAAGATAAAATAAAGATAAAACATTGGTACGGAGAAAGTTGTCCATGCAAATTATGCCGCCTTTTTATTCCAAATTTGGGCTCTTTATGAGAAATGTTATTAGATATCTCCTTTTTCACTGCTTTTATGCTTTTATACTGTATACTTTTGATGACTTGTAAATGTTTTATCCACTATTTTCTTATGTAACATTTGTATTTTAAAGTTTAACGTTGGAATTAATTAGCTAATTAGTTTTAGCTATCTTTGTATTTTTATCCAACGATAAAGAAATTGATAATAATGATAATATAAATGATAATAATAATCATAATAATCATAATAATAATAATAATAATAATAATAATAATAGTAATAATAATAATAATAATAATAGATACTGAAGAAGATTTTATATCGAAACGTTTTTGTGACATCCAACAGTTTTTGTTTTTATAATAATAATAATAATAATAATAATAATAATAATAATAATAATAATAATAATAATAATAATAATAATAATAATGATAATAGTGAAGCTACTGCAGTGAGGATTCATGTATCTGCTTGGACCAAATTTGATTTTCAGATATTTTGGAATTGCAGTACAATAATAATAATAATAATAATAATAATAATAATAATAATAATAATAATAATAATAATAATAATAGTGAGGCTACTGCAGTGAGGATTCATGTATCTGCTTGGACCAAATTTGATTTTCAGATATTTTGGAATTGCAGTACACCTGCAAGCGACCTTGGGTGACATCGGCTTTTTAAAGAAATGGAACCAATTGGCCACATCAAGAGATCAAATTTCTCGTTTTTTCGCTGAGTGTAATCCCCAAGTGACAGCAGACAACGAGACTGAACGGATATGTTCCAACAAATGTTGAATAAACCACCATAACGACTCAAAAACCCAAAAGATTGGATGCAAAAAGCGAAAAGAAACGCCTCAGCGACCCTGGTAACCTGACAACCCTAAAGATCGAGTCGCAGGGATGAAACCAGTTTCTATCCCAACCACGAAAACGACCACTGTTATTTTTGCTGTTCAAACGCAGTTCTTTAGAGCATAGGTTCCAAATCTTTAAAAAGGCTGGTGTAAAATTGAGTGACCTATTTCTCTGAACTTAATGACTTCAAACAAACTTTAGCTATTTCTCTATAATTCTACCGTTGGACTTTTCTGAAATCTCTAATATTTTCAGAGTTAGAATGTTTTTCCTCTTTGTCAAGAATTCAACAAAAATTTTCAAAAAAACTTTAAACCATCGTAATTTCTAAACCGTTTGACGTAACATGAAGTAGTTTCAAAGAAAACCATAGTTTATGAATGCCTACAATATGGTATCAAGCAAAAGTCTGTCACTCATCTGGTTTATGATTTAGAAATTTGATGACGTCACATCCTAAAATGAGCTGAAATATAAAATACGCTATAATTTTGAAAAATATTCAAAATTTCTGTAAAATCCAACGGTAGAATTATAGATAAGTATCTAAAGTTTCTTTCAAGCCATTCAATCAGAAGAAATAGGTCATTGAATTTTACACCCACCTTTTTACGCCGAGTTAAAGATTTGGAACCTATGCTGTTCTTTAGGGTTTTTGAGTCGTGCGTTTCCACCGACTCCAACGAATTGAGCGACTGCAACATTAATTATTTTCAATCAAAAAAGCCATTTTGATGATTTTCTTTAATATTTAGAAATTCTTCTGGAATTATTATTACCCAGTTTTATGACGTTAAAGACCCATTGTCTTCCAGGATCCTTTGCAGACACGC
>REGL01000064.1:432932-450403 GCA_004194395.1 Aurelia aurita complex sp. Pacific
AAATCTTGAAAAAGGTTAGTGTAAAATTGAGTGACCTGTTTCTTTGAACTGAATGACTTCAAAGAAACTTTCGCTATTTCTCTACAATTCTACCGTTGGACTTTTCTGAAATCTTCAATATTTTCAGAATAAGAGTGATTTTGTTCTATTTCAAGAATTCAAGAAAACTAAAAAAAAAACTTAAAACCATCGTAATTTCTAAACTGTTTGATGCAACGTGAAGTAATTTCGAAGAAAACCACAGTTTATGAATGCCTACAATATGGTATCAAGCAAACGTCTGTCACTCGTCTGGTTTATGATTTAGAAATTTGATGACGTCACATGCTCAAATGAGTTGAAATGTAAGATACGCTGTAATTTCGAAAAATATTAAAAAAATTTCTAGAAAGTCCAAAGGTAGAATCATAGATAAGTATCTAAAGTTTCTTTCAAGTCATTCAATAAGAAGAAATAGCTCACTGAATTTTACACCCACCTTTTTACGCCGAGTTATAGATTTGGAACCTATGCTGCGTTAAACAAGTTAATGGTGGTGATGACGATGATGATGATGATGGCGATGATGATGAAGATGATGGTAGTGGTGATGATGATGAAGATGTTGGTAATGGTGATGAATGATGATGATCAAGACACCCTTCCCCTTAAGTATATTGATAAGCAAAATACGAATGACTTACCTCCAAATAGCCGAGGAAATTGTATCAAGGAAGCTTCCTATAAATATAAGAAAATACCAGATACAATAAATAGAAATTAGCTTTACGGTCTGAAATATCAGCTTATTATGACAGGATTGGTATCCTTATTACAACAAGAAAGTACAAATATGAAATGAAAAGGCCAACGAGAAGCAAAGATTGCGTGATACTGTACCTAACATCTTTGGAGGAAGAGAATTTATTATCAATTTGGCTTGGGCAAAAAGCAGGAAAAACTGTGCGCAAATATGTCTTTGATTGCTAAGAATACGTAGTCTGCGTGCTGACTTTACAAAAAGGAGAACGTAATGCGGAAAAAGGTCTTCTCAAAGATTTTTGATAGGTTTTACAACATCCAAGAAATTGACGATTTCCTAGCAGAATGGCTTTGTCAAACATCCACGGATTGGCTGCAGTAAAAACTCGCGTATAAGAACCTAGTGGATTAAGAACCTGCAGGCTGAAATTTTGCAATTAGATCCCCATTGTGTAAGAACCCATTCAGCCTGGAATTTGAAATAGGTTCTTATTTGTGGAGATCATGGGATCTTATTCACAGCAGAAGTTTGTGGAAGAATCGTAAATTTTCATATCATTTGATGAGAAGCTTTTGAAGACTTTTCTTTGGATTACATAAACATTTTTGATTCTTCCAAAATGCTGTTGCGAATGAAAACCTCATAAACTCAAGTGATGCGAACTGCCAGTAAATAATAGGCCTCAAGTTTTGAATCTGAAGAAAAGAAATTCCTCAGAGCCCTGAATAAAATAAGAACCAATTCAAGAACCAAAACAGCCTTATTTCCCAATAAATACCCAAAACATAAGAACCTAGTCAGGCTGACATGCAAAATTGTAGGTTCTTAGACGCGAGTTTTTACTGTATTCAAGGAGAAAGTAGAGTTACCATTAGGCTTTTTAGAACCAATCAGATTACGTCCAAGAGTTCTAATTGCTGTGATACCTTTTATTATTGCTGGGAACGTAATCTTATTGTTCTCAAATAAACGAGACGGATCAATCTTTACTTGTAAGCGTGTTTGGATCAAGTGTATTAAACAAATCTACTCTTACTTGTTTTGTTTACTTTGCTCAAGACAAGATTCGATTCCAATCAACTGCTGCGAAGCAGCATAATTTTTTGGCTCCATACTTCACAATAATGTTTCGCAATGATCAACATCAGGACTTAAGAGGATTCTTACATTGCCTTCACAAAAGTTGCTGTTGACCACACTCGTAGACATTATGACAAAAATTTACCGGGTGTCCCAAAAAATTGTATACGGATTTGGTTGTCTCTAGCGATGTGAATTTAGCTTCAATTAATGTCTAATCACTCTGAAAATGTTCTTCGATAGTTAACTTGAACATGGATACCTCGTTTGTTGATATTGGTACTTTGAGAGGAGACATGTTAATCTTGAAAGCTCACATTTGCCTTTTCCTGCAAACCAGGAGCTTTAGCCTTTTGGCCTAGGCAAATTCTTAAGGCACAGCGTATAAATCAACGATAGCCATGATGAAATTTGAGCAATATTAGATCTTGTGTTGTTCTGTTATCCAGAAGTCACCCCCTAGTCACCCATAGGGCAGTTGCTTAATTTTTCATTAATTTCAGCTCTTAATTTCAATGTGCTTCAGGAACTTGCTTAGGCCAAAAGGCCAAAGCTCTGGTTTGCGGGTGGACGTAAATTCGAGCTTTCAAGATTGATATTTCTGCTCCCAAAGCACCAATACCAACGAACGAGGTATCTATGTTCAAGTTAACTATCGAGGAACATTTTGAGGGTGGTTAGCCATTGATTAAAGTTAAATTCATATTGCTGCTAGAGTCAACCAAATCTAAATACTCTTTTGGGACACCCGTTATCTGAGTAAACCCAGTACGCAGCACTTCTTGACTATTGTTATTGCTAATTTTGAAGGCTTATGTCCACTAAGGATGCTACCTGGTTACGGGTACCCTTTGCTCAGCTATGCTTGTCACGTTGCAATATCTTGCTTTTACGTCATGCATACCAAAACCAGTAAACTGGCGTTGTTCCAGATAATATCTCATGGTGATACCTTCTTGGGTAAATATCCACCAGAAGTAATATATACAGTCTTTTGATTGAACTAATATGCATAACATAATTGTTTTTCAACTTGAATTATTAAAATATCTCTGTTTATTAAAATCTCAGCCACTCTGCTATCAGTGAATACGTAGCCTGTGCGCAGACTTTACTAGCAGCGCATGAGAAAACGAGAGAAATTTTAATGTTTTATAATCTATTAGATGAAGATATAACGCTGAGTAAGACCAATATCGGTTTATGAACTATTGATGTTTCGAAGGGCCAAAACCCAATTTTACAGCTTCACTTCAGAGAAAGTCGTCGAAATTCCAAAAATCGTAAAAATTCGACAATACGAGTATTTCTCGATTTTAGTTATTCCTACAATAGCCCATCTCTTTCACTATTGAAAGATACTAAGCTTATGGTCATTGCGCCTAGGATAGCCTTGCAAAAACGGTCGATTGAGTTGCGTAAGAGCTTCTATGGCTTTTGTTCACATTCGACAATTCTACAAAATGCATCAACATATCGTTCGATTTAGATTATTTTTCAGAATAGCTGAAAGGCTTATTGTTAAACCGGCCAATGATAACTTTCTCATTACTTCCTTTAGGCCAATCACATAAAGTCATAGCATGTTACTGCCATTGTTTTAACAATTGCCGAATTAGCAAGGTATGTGCTTAAATCTCAAAGTTTTTCAGCTGCACAGAATAATAAGCATCCTTCGGCCGCAAAAATGGATCATTTCGTAAGTCTAAGGGAGATCCACTTTCAACTTTTTCGACTTAGAAGCTGTGCAAATCAAGACGCGTTGCATATAGCCCATGCTTTGATCATATTAGCACTCTGTTTATACTTTCCTGTTTCTCTTTTGGAATTTATTTGATAATCTGCTGGTCAAAACGTCGGACGAGAAATTAAAACGTTTGAGTGCATCTTCATTTATGTTAAAGTCTCCATTGTGACTGGCACTTACATATTACTTAGTATTAAATAGAGCTTGCACGCTTATAGAGAACTCCAGATTGAAAGATGGCTGGAGATGCACTTCGCCGTCTGTTTCAAGCTTGATTAAATATGACAGGGCTATCATGATTTATAAGATAACTAATGATTTGTGCCCGGACAGCTTGAAAGGTAGATGTTTAACAAGGTCGCAGCTATCTAACTATCTAACTATCCGTTAAGGAACTCGTTAGATATCGATGTGCCAAGGCAAAATTTAGAATTTTCAAAGAGGAGTTTCCGTTATTCTAGAGCTAAAATTTGGAATGAAATTCCATTGACCATCAGAACTAGTCCTACGATTTACACTTTCAAAACAAAGTTGAAAGCTGTCTTGCTAAGTCAACAATGACTCCCAAAGCACGATCCCTAGGAAGTACAGCATTCTGTAGATTTGTATTTTAACTTTTGTATCATAGCATTCAGGGTATTATGGTTTTGTTATTGTTTTTATTAGCTAATAGGGTTTTTGTGCATAAATACTATAACTTGAATTGAAAATTACTGCAAACACAAATATAAATACGATTTCGAAAGACAAAATACAAGACATCAGAGACATAAGCTGCTGTTTTTCACCTATTTGCTATCTAGCTACGTTCCTTTTGTTTTATTGATGAAACAAATTGTTTCCTTTTGTAACCATTTCGTTCACATTCGCGGCCAAATCAAACCTTCCAAAAAGGAGGAGATTAGAAAATGATTGGAGTCCATATCCGAAACATAATAGACCGTCTCTTGTTTTGTTGTGGAATGTGGAATCAAATGATTTTTCGAGAAAGGGGGACGGGCATTGATCTGTTGATTTAAACAAATCTGACTGCAATAACCAGCAGTTGCAAGGCGGGCATCGATACTGGGATTTTGTAATCCCAACAGGTAGAGAAAGGCATACTGTATTATCAACTTTTTTTTCCATTTGTTGGTTCAGTTTGTTTTCCTTGCCCAAAACGCCACGCTCGCTGAATAGTGTTATTTCTAGTTATGGTAGTAAAGCAATAGCTAGTAGTAGTAGTAATAAACAGGCAAAATGACAAACCTGGTTTGCAGAAGTTATCACATACTTTTGAACAGAGGTAGCAATATTTGCAGTACTACAAAAGATAGAAATGTAAAAAGATTAAGAAGACACCAATGTGCAATTACTAGATGCAATATCTCAATTCATTTTCTTGGTGTATGTGATTGAGTGAAAAGTATCTTGGTTTCAATAATCTTGTATGGTGATATAAGCAGGGCCAGTGGCCGAGCGGCTTAAACAGTTTGTCAGGTAGCTGCAGTTAAGCTCGGTCGAGTGAGGTCAAACTCCGGATGGTTGACCTATTGGAGACCTGACCTCGCAACTCACTTCACTGTCCTTCGGATTTCGGAAGGGATGTTAAACTAGGGGTCCCATGCCTTGATGCCGGATGCAGAGTGGGCCTAAATTAGCTTTAAAAAGCTACAAATCCTTTCAAACCACTTAAAATAAATTACTGAAAAAAAGATTACCTTTGAATCAAATAAAACAATGATTGAATCATCACTAAAGTTCATCAAATGATCAAAGAGATTCCTTAAATCATTTCAGTGAAAATTTCCTTCCTTCTCCCTCCTATGTATCATTTTATCTATTTTAGTAGCTTGCAGTTTATGCTGTAATATTGTGGCTTGTTGATTATTTTCATGTAAATGCACTGTGTTAATTGTTACAGCAACATGGTTGCAATGCATTATACTTGTCTATATGGTGTTGTCTTGTAACTATGCTCTGTTGCTGTGAAATTTTAGATTGATATAAAAAAATTAAATACTTTCAACAGCTTGCAATGGCATCTTGTTATCCCTCCTAGTTTTACAGTAAGTCTGATGATAACCTATTGTTTGACGTTGAAGAGGTGTAAAATATGGTGATCCAAAGCACTGTCAAGACATAAAATTGTATTTCATTTGATGATGCATCTTTTTTGGCCTCAAAATTATAACACAATGATTTTGCAAAAGCAAATAGCTAGTGGTTTGGTCTTGCAAGGAAGCTGAAGGGTATTTGCACTTGCATCCTGGAGCAAAATTTTGTGTCATTAAGCAATGCACATACATACACGACGCATACATGCATACAATAAACACAAACTGACTAAACGCCAGTCTCCATTACAGCGAATTGTAGTGATTGGTTCGTGAGATTGCCGGTGAACTGCAGGAAAATTAATCTCCATTTGTTCCCTCGATTGCTAGCAAGACAATAGAAATTGAAATGGAATTAACAATTTTAATCAAATTTTGTATTGTTTGATGGCGATCACTGAAAAGTTCAAGCAATTTGAAATCCAGGGCAAACCGTGGCGATCGGCCTGAAGGTGTGAAAAAATGAGCTATGCGTGCTAAAAATGTGGCAATTGATGACGATCGTTGTGATTCGCTTTAATGGAGTTTGGCCTTAAGAGCACACAGTACCTTGCACATGTGGCAATTTGGTTTCTTCTTTGACTTTTTGCAAGGGCAGTCTTTGTCACAAAGTTTGCAGAACTTGAAATAGAAAAGACAAATCAACATAATTAATTGCAGAGAAAACATTTGATCAAATGCAAATCTCATAGCTAATAATTAATAAACACGGTTATAAATATATCTATTGTGAAAGCTTGTGTAGAAGCACTGCATTTCCCATGATAGCTTTATCTTTGATATTTGGGCAGGTATGCAACTAATTACTACCTAGAGTGAAACAAAAGTCTTCAGAGAATTTCTTACCAATTTAGATGTTTTGCAAATTCAGATGGATTTATGAGTCCATCTCATTCATTTCTAAATTTTGGAAAACTTGCACAACTATGAATTCAGAAGTCTTACAATTGAAACTTTGCATCAAGGTACAAATAAACTATACTGTAGCATAACAGAACAGTGAATAAAAATTCAGTTCCCCTACTTTATACAAAGGAAATACAAATATACATCATGACTGGAAGAACTGTCGGACCACTCATCAACAAGAAATACTCAGCATTGAACACAAAATTGATGCATATACCAAACGAGTAAAAAACTTGCACCTTTTGGGAAATCACCGGAATTTGATTAATGGTGTGCAGATTTTTAAATCTTGATATAAGAAAGAATGGTCATGTGCCATTAAAATTCATTTTGATAATCATACCTTTTGGAGTATGTTTCAAAATCAGGTAGCTTCTAAAATCACAAACCTCCACAATTTCAAAGCCATTTTAAAACTTTGCAATAGGTCTTAAAATTAATTTTGGTCCTTAACACAAATGCATAAAAATAATGTTAATTAATACAGTAAGTCATATGTATAGTCCTGTTTAGTAATACAGTAAGTCCTATATAAGAATCTAGTCCTATGTAAGAAAATATCTTCAAAAGAGGCTGACAGATTTCTTATATTCCAATTAAAAACTGTCCTTTCATATGGTCCTTTCATATAGGATGCTCTCTCCTCTGTCAAATAGTAGTTTTCAAATTGAAGTATCACACTCTATATTGGTGACTTCAATACAATTTAAGATTTCCCAGTCTTATAAGGTCTAAAGAATTAGGCTTTTAAAATCTAGTTAATCACGCATAATGTTGTATGTGAAAATATCAAATGAAAAGTTGGAAAGCATTTTTAACATTTCAATACAAATCAGGTCAATGTCTTATAAAGGAGAAAATATTCCTTATGCTGGCAGCCTGCAGTTTCTTATATGCTGGGACTTACAAAAGGTGCAATTTTTCTGTATCAGGTAAATCTTGCAGATCTCCGTACTTGAGTCTTCTAACGTTTGGAATATAAAATTTATAAATTACCTTGCAATATTGACAATAAACACAGACAGAGCCCTCCCCATATGTTTCTGGTTCATTTTTTTCTGATGGATCAGGGTTCTTGCCTTCTTCTGTTGAAATATCTACATCATCAGAAGAGGAGTCTGCATTTAGCTGGTCACCTTAGAAAAGAAAAAACAATGGATTAAACTCTTTTCTTTTTATAAGAATAATGTTTATAAGAATATTCAGGCTCAGAATCATTCAATTTTTAAGAAAATTATAAGAATTTTGTCTCAGCCTCAGCTCGCATATTTGCGTCTCATTTTTCAACAGTTGCCTGTTTGCTATAACAGAGAATCTCATGACAGACACATCTCGTTTTTTTCAAAAGCTTGGTTTCTATTCGAGGGAGGCTACTTCCTTTGGAAGCTTTGAAAGAAAGGAAGAATACTCTAAGAATATATTCAGGCTTTAAGAATATCGAGGCTGGACAAAATTCATAGTATTATTATAAGAAAAAAAACTGTATTGAAACTCTTATGGAGACTTGGATAAAACAAAAAATGACTTGATTGAGGCTTTTAAAAGAAAAATTGTGAATGGGCAAAAAGATTTTCAGAGATTTTGATCTTTCAAGACGGAAAACACGCGATTGGTAACCAAGACACAAGACATCGAAATTTCCGCATAGAAAAACGAAAGCTAGATAGAGAGTTCGATGCCCTTTTCCCTCTTGAAACTGGGGCTGCTGGTGGGACATTTCCGCAACATCGTTATCATTCACGTTCCCTGCATAATTCTCTGTATAACCTAACATACAGGTTGAATTTNCTCTGTAGAACCTAACATACAGGTTGAATTTCATCATACCTTGGTCTGCCAGCGGGGGTTTTCCAGTGTCTGAAGGAACATCTTCTTGGCTAGCAGTTGAACTTGTTGCTGCTTGTGCTTCTCCTGCTGGTTGGGGATGATCTTGAGCTGCTTGCTTTTCTCCAGAGCAGATCAAAACCAATGAAATTCCAATCAGCAAAACAAGCTTCAGTAAATATTCTATTTGTGCCATTATTTCGACTATCGATAAACTATTCCTAATATGAGTAAAATTAATTTCTTGACTGAGATCTCGCCGGTCCAGTGGTCCAAAGTTCGTGAAGAAACATGAAATAAATCTTTAGGCCTGATTGTCTCGTTGTCAGAAAGAGGCTCTAGGGACTCAAATTTTCGCGCCCATTTCATTTCGCTTCTTTTTATCATTCAATCTTACATATTCAACCTTTCACGCAGTTGCAAGATGCATCATTTCATTCCTGCTTTAATGTAAATGTGCCCCCAAAGAAACGAGGAAATCGTGTAATTCGCAGGATTAGATAAAACAAAAATACAGTTTTTATTCCAAAGAAATACACAGCACTTCGCGAAATGCTTCGTTAATTTTCGCGCATTTCTTCCGCGCGAAAATTAGAGTCAAGCAACGCGAAAATTAATTGGGCCTAAGCGTGAAGCAGTGTTTGGTTTCGACTCGATCTCAAAGTTTTCTTCAATTCAACCATCTTTCTTCAAGCCAAGAGTCTTCAAAGGACGCAAGAATATTATTTTATTATATTAGGTATTTTTTAAATTCAAAACTGGCTCAAAACAATTCAGGAAAGATGGTTTCAACAGAGATAAAAAAGAGGCGAAGTTCATGCGGACGAGGGGTGCTCAAATTCAAATCATGGAAGCCACTTCCTAGACCAGGAGAACTCAATCAGCATCAAGAAAGAGAAACTGAATGTCTACCAGCTGCTAGTAGCACAAATGTGGCGAAAATTACTCAGCCTCAGACCCTCAATAAAGGTATATGTTTTGCAAAAAAACTGAAGGAACCAGAAGGCCGAACTAAATCGTAACGTAAACAAATCGCAAAAATATATTTTAATTTTACAGAATGCGGTTATATTGCCATTCACGTATTTTTATAAGAAAACGCTTTTAAGAAATTGTAGGCTCAATTTTTCAAAAGTTAAGAAACAATCCCACCTGAATTTGGAAGTTAAGAAACTTTTGTAAATTTGCAGTTTTAATTTTCCTATTGCACTCAAAAATGTTTTGACACTACAGGTATGACACGGTATAGCAACTGTTTGGGCATTATTTTGAGTATGAATTATGTTATTTACTTGTTTTGAGATCTTACGAAGTAATTTGGGAACCCTTGAGACAAAACAAAATTAACTCTACACTTTCGGCATTAAAGATATAAGAAACACGTATCCTGTACGGAAATACAAGGCCATGTAATAGCCATGTACAGGCCTTGTAGTTATGGCCTTGTAACCTTGTAATAGCCTGGAATAGCCTTGCTGTAACCTTGTAAATGGCTTGAAAAATGCTAATTAGCCTTTTAGAAGCCTTGTGGAAACCTTGTGTTAGACTGGTTGCAGCTTGGAATCTTACTGATAGCCTTGTAATTTTCTTCCAAGGTCATAACAAGGTCATAATCCCCTCTACAAGGCTAAAACTTGGCCTGTACAAGGCCAAGTTTAGCCTTGTATTTTTGTACAGGATAAGAAACACACTTTTGGTAGCAAAATGGCACAAACATATAAGACACTGCCTACCAGCCCTGGACCTTAGTTTTTTATAAACAAATACGTGTATCCATTGAACATTAAAACGAAAGTGCAGTTGGGGAATTTTTCCCATCCCAAAAGAAGGGCAAGAAGGAAACATACAGAAAGCAAGGATGTTATGCTGAATATATTCAGTCCTAAGATTCCAACATCAAATGAAAATTGCAACTGTCAGTCAGTGCATCTCCTGAAATTGCACAAGAAATTTGTATATAAGCAATTGAGAAAACTATAAGTTATATTGTCTCGTTTAATTTTCACCCTGTCCATCACCCTGGGACACAGGGCTCAAAATTGTTTTTCCTTCCTGGTAGCAAAGCTAAGCACCTTTGTTTTTTCTCAAGTACTATCTTGTTCTTTCTTGATATGCTGCCCAATTCTATCCCATTTCCTTTCTGTTCTCCTTTCATTTCCCCCCTTCCTCCAATGTTTTCCTTTCTGCTAGGACACCCCCAGAAATTTGCTCAAAAGTATTTCCCACCCCTAGGTATTTGACAATAAATTTGTTCGTACAAATCAAATACATATCAATCTTGCAGGGGCGCTGGCAATAAGGGCGAGGGAGATCGCCTGCATGAACGAAAAGGTCTGCATACATAGTACATCATTTATTTTTTAACGCAGGTTGACAAATGGCAGCCTTGAAATGGCTCATGTGGACCTGGGCTATCATTTAAATTTTTCAAGAATTGATAAAAAGGGGGGTCGGAATAAAAGTTGGAGGGTTGGAAAATTTTTCAAGAATCAATAAGCTAGGTGGACAATTATTCGGTACTCGAGAGTAAAGCTTCAGTTTTCATTAGCCTATTGAATTTAGGAATGGTCTTTAATTCTGTAGCTATAATTTGACATTTTTTAACCTCTTCCTCAAAAATTTTTCATTGCCTGCCAACAACTGCATTGTGTCCTTTTTCAGGTTCAAGAAAAGATTTGAGAATGGTGATGGCAAAATATAGTTACAAAGCAAACCCTGAAAGGCCTGGTGGATTTGATGAGCTCACAATTAAACAAACAGAAAAACTTTACTTTCACTGTGCCCATCCTCAAAATCCTCTCTGGTTAAAAGCAGAAAATGAAGAGGGCATTATAGGATATGTTCCCGCAAATTACATCATTGTAAGTATAGTAATATATGTACAGTATTTCTAACTGTTTTTGCTAATGGTCAATATTT
This sequence comes from Aurelia aurita complex sp. Pacific, assembly GCA_004194395.1. Classification (NCBI taxonomy): domain Eukaryota; kingdom Metazoa; phylum Cnidaria; class Scyphozoa; order Semaeostomeae; family Ulmaridae; genus Aurelia; species Aurelia aurita complex sp. Pacific. Next base: position 444,250 of record REGL01000064.1, read on the forward strand.
CTTGGTTGCAAAATGCCTGAAAAAAGGCTTAAAACAGTTTATCAAATTGTAAGGAATCTCTTCATGTAAAACAATACATTAATACCAGACAGATAAGTTTGGAAGATGCACTCCTTGCTATTGTTTTTGAAACAATTAAGCTATTGTTCTTTCTTTGTTATACTTGAAATTGTGCATGGAAAATATTCCGCGTGCGCAACATGAAAAGCAGTTTTGAAGATGGGCGCCTGGCTATCGTTTTTAAAACAATGAATATATCGTTCTTTCCTTGTTAAACTTGATATTGTATGTGGAAACTATTTTCTGCATGGGCAGTGAAATTGTCTCTCTTTGTAGGAACTCGAGTCTAAACCATCACGGCTGCCTTGGCTAGAAAACAAAAGGCTAGAACGAGAGGCTGAGAGGGAAAAACAGAACGAACAAAGTGGTACTAGTGGTTTTGGTCAACCACAAATAGGAGAAGTACCTGCAAAGAAATATATTTCAGGTTGGTACAACAATATTTGGGATGCTGTTTCCTTTTCTAGCATCTTCCTTGCACTTCTGTTTTCATTTCTATGACCTGCAAGAGAGCTTTCTGTAACTATTTTATTACTTATAATACTGTGTGGAAATTTGAGCATCTGTGGAAAGTGCAGCATCACAATGTCAGAGGATAAGAAAGACAACCAAAAAATCATGGTCTGTTATCAAATTCATCAAATTTCTAAATTGAAAACCAGAAAAGCGACGGGACTCTGGCTGCCACCATATTGTAGACCTCTATAAACTATGGTTTTCTTGAAGATTTTATCATTTTCCTCCATTGATTTAGGATTTACGGTAATCTTAATTTTTTGGAAAACTTTCCTTGGATTCTTCAATAACAAGAAAATAGCCTCCATTGTAAAGCTAATCAAGATATCAAAAATTTCCATAATAGAATTACAGCAAAGTACCTGAACCTGAAGTTTTTTCAAGCCATACATTTCAACATTCTATTAACTATGATTTCAACAAAAACGTGGCCAGGACGAAAACTGGAAGATGTTAGCGATCTCGCAGAAATATCTCAGAAATTTTCAATTTCGTCTTGGCCCTTTGCATCAATCAATCGATCAATCGATCAATCAATCAATCAATCAATCAATCAATCAATCAATCTTGTATCAATCAATTTTATGAGTGACACATGTCTTTTAATTGTTGCTTTTGTGCTGTCCTCATTGCGGAAAACGAAAATTATAAACATTGTAATCGATTTTGTTGTTATGTTTTTGTTACAATTTGGCAATGTTAATTTTGTAACCTCGTAATGCTGCTTCTTTCTATTTTTCTTCCTATTTTTAAGTGCTTGACTTTGCTTTAATTTCCGACAATCTTCGACTGTTCGAAACATGAAATGCAGCTAACAAAGTAAAGAGAAATACACGCGTTAACGGGGCAATTTACAGATGTTTCAAAATATTTTCGATATCTCCGACTTTTCGACTTATGCATATGGGGCCAAGACGAAAACTCGGAGTTTGAAAATCTCGAAGATGTCGGTTTTAGAACACCAGACTAGTCCATGTATACACTGTTAGTTAATTAAATGCTCTAACAGTATATACCGGGCATTTCATAAATGTTTCAAAATATTTTCGATATCTCCGACTTTTTGACTTAAATGCATATGGGGCCAAGACGAAAACTCGGAGGTTGAAAAGATCGGCGATATTTCTCCGAGATATCCGACTTTATAGCCTGGCCCAAAAACGTTGATAATCAAAGTTAGCATCCCCGTTTTTCTTAAAGATTTGAGCCCTAAAGTTTGCTGGTCCATGTTCATCTTTGTCATCCATATCTCTGTTTTTTATTTCAATCTTTCTAGCATATGATTCACAAGCCAGCGCACAAGCATCTGACTTTGGTTGCGAATTGTGCGGTAAAACTTTCAATGGACCACAGCCTTATCGAATGCACATGGCAAGTAAAGCTCACAAAGAAGAAGTTGAAGCCCAGAAATACAGGTAGCGTTCACTGCATGGAAATGTGATAGGTATACTTTTTTCTAAGAACTGATAATTGAGTGTCATTGTTTCAAATGTCAATCAGTTGAACACTATCATGGTATCTCTCAATTTCTCACATTGGAACAATGATGACTGAAAAGCGGATATAACAATTTTGTTGTTATGCATTAATTATATATCTTGAGGGTCCTGAATTTTCTTGTTGTTTTGTGACAGTTCATTCAAAATCGGTCAAAACTTTAAAATGCAATTTCATGGCAAAATAGAACAATTTTACTTGTGATTTTATGCCAAGGTTAATAACTGAGGCAAATTTGATTTCAACTGTAGCCCAAATTCGATCAAAGACCAAAATTTCAAACTTCCCGCTCCTGGTCTAACTGGTTGCTTCTGTCGTGTATTTGATGGGTCTACAAATGTATTTGTCCTTGGAGCTTTTGTATGTCTGCTTTTTATTTGATCATTTAACAGCGAAATGGAGCCAGGGAGGATTTGGGGACAAGTCTGTCCATTTTGCTCCGAGGTTAGTCTCCAAATTTGTCTAAATCAATTGAGAATGTATCTGAAGAGGGGTTACGTATTTGTCTTTCGAGTTTGGTAGACAAATAAGGGCGTTTCCCAATGGTAAAAAGGTATTTTCTCAGGATTAAAAGGGCATGATCTTGAAACTTTTTCCCTGGCCTCCAGAAAACCATCGTTGTTTATCTCCCACAGTTTTTGCAGGTGGCAAATAGCAGTGTAAAATACGTTAATAAGTTGTTATTAGAGATCTCCTGCATTTTTGTTATTTAACAGCACTTAATTGGTTCACATATTTTAAGGAATAAAAGTAATCCCTTAACTACCCCTAGTTTTGGAATCTGCGACTGGTCCCCAATCACATTCATTGTTTAATTATTCCTACCATCTTTATTTTGTTATTGTTGTTGTTGGTAAAAACATTAGGCAACATGTAATAAACTACAATACATAAATTGTCGTCTTTTACTCTCTAAAACCTCTTAGTTCTCAAGAAATCTACATAAACAGTAACATTGTATGTTAGTTTACTACTTTTGTCGAAGCAAATCTTTCATGAAGAGGTTCTTTGAAGAAATGCCGAATAAATGAAATATTGTGAAGCGTGTCCCAAAAAGTTATGTCCCATTTGTGTAGCTCCTGCGGAGGAGCTGTACGCTCTACCGGGTGAGTCAATAAAAAGAATCCCTGTTTGAAAAAATCATCATTCCCTGAATATCAAGATGATGATATTGAGAAACATACCATTTAACAGCAGACATGCTCAAATGGACCTCAATATTTACCTGACTGAAATCGGCCACTCCATGCTGAAATTATGAGGGATTTTCTCCAGAAAACCCTTTCGAGAAACCCTCAAAACAGGCTCAAAACAACGACAAACGTTTCCCGAGCTTCTTGCCTTATCCCAATGAGTTCAACACATTCTAACATGTTTTNGTAATGTAGTTCGTAATTTGTATTGTAAATTTTATTTGGAATATATTATATAAAAAAAAAAAAAAAAATATATATGGTACAGGAAAGGCAAAAATTATTGCTTCAAAAATAGCACTTTCTTCGTTCTCCAAAATTTCAAAATCACGTAGAATTTTGAAAGAAAGGTTCTTCTCCATCTGAAAATGGGTTTATGTTATTGTTTTATCAGCAGATAATAAATTGCACCCTTATAAATTGGAGAAAATATTTTAGCACGTCATAGTTAATGAGCACATCAATAGAAACCTTGCTTGCAGTATTTACATTGATTTCGGAATTTTTGGAGAAAAAGGCGGTGCTTTTTTTAAATAATCGTCTTTTACTTCCGTGTGCGATGAATATTCCAAAAACTGAAGGACTAAAGTCTGTCTCACGTCAGATTCCATGCTTAAGACATCCGCCAATAAAGCAGTCAATAGCAGGAGTTGCTTTTGATTGACGCCGCAATTCAAAGCGATTAGCAATCGCAGACAGAGGAATTTCTCTCAACTAGTAATTCAAAACAAACAAAGCCGCAAAAGTTTCCCTGGAACCCAGGTAGCTAGCTCGCTCGTTGTGCATTCCAGAAATTGTTTTATGAGCAAATATGAGCATAAATCAAAGAAGAAGGATATATCTACATATCTACCTCAGGGCATTTTATTTATTTGGTTCAAAAGCCGATTAGGGGGCGATTCAATTCTCTTATTTTTTAGGTGTTATTAATATACTTACTTCTCAGCTTCTGAACCATGTACAACGATCGCGCTAGCTACCTGGGTTTCAGAGAAACTTTTGCGGCTTTGTTTGTTTTGAATTACAGGTTGAGGGAATTTCCTTTGTCTGCGATGGTAAATCACTTTGAAATCATGTGTGAACAAAAGCAACTCATGCTATTGTGTTACAAAATCTGTCCTTGTTATTTGAAGGTAGAACTGGGAAGGGAAGGGAAGGGAGAAAAAGCTAAATAAGAGACACATCGAATTTCACTTTGCAAAGCTTTTGCTATTTCAATAAAAGTCACAACATGTTGAAAATAAATAAGAATAAGCTATATCCTACCACTTGCACTCTACGTCAATATGATACTTATGTCATTATATACAATATAGTTCTGCTAATCAACTTGATAGAAACTTTGTCGAAGTTAGATAAATAGACATAACAAACACGAGTTATAAATATTTTGTTCCTTTAAGGAGATACACGTTTTCTTGTAAGAACACCTACCTTCAACCTTTAGGTGATTGCTCAGGGTTCATACGCTAATTTTTTATAAGAAACTGTAGTAGCCTCCTCCCGAAAATTCAGAAACTGTACCAGAAACGATCAAAGGTTAATTCCAAAGTTAAGACATTACCATAAAAGCTCTATTAAGCCCCCTTGGGGCTCATTTGATTTCGGACACGCCAGAGGGGGCTTAAAAGAGAGGGGGCTTAAAGAGGGGGGCTTATTCACAAAATCAAATGACAAGGATGTATATAATAGCTTTTTAGTTCTTTTACACCATATTTTGCCGATTCAACATACAATTTACATAATTTCATCACAATTTTATCTCAAATCATATCAAAATTAACATGCAAAAATATTTTGCTCAATAAATGGGAAATCTTTGGTAACCTCTGGAATTTGATACAAGTGGGGGGGGGGCTTAATAGAGAGGAAGCTTATTTAAAATTTTGGCTCAGAAGAAGGCTCATTAGAGAGGGGGCTTAATAGAGAGTGGTGGCTTAACAGAGCTTTTACGGTATTCAATTTTAGTTATGAGTTACATTTTTTCCTAAGACAGAAAGTGTACCACCAACCCAAATAATATTAAAAATTATAATTTTTGTTTATAACATTGTTTTTCCTTGTAAGTCTTGATTCAAAAAATGTTTCTCAACAAATTTTGATCAAATTTGACATTCACCTTTATGAAGAAATGAGGAAACTCTACAAGATGACTACTATAACATATGAGCCCTACGTGAAGAAAGTCTTATACAAAAATCGTGGATGTTTCTTTTTGGCTACACTTTCTGTTATAGACTCAAGGCTGAATACAACCCCAAATTTCTATAGTTAATTTCAGATTTAATATTGCAAATCCACGAAAATCCATTTGATACTAAAAATGGTTTTATCAAGAGTCATTCCTTTTTCCTGAGATGATAGTCAAGGGTTGGGAAAATACAATTACTTTTAGGGTTGGGAAAATACAGTTACTTTTAGAAGGTTGTCGAAGATGAAAATACTTCATAGCATACTCAGTAGATGTTCTAGAAATAGCTTTTTGTCGTTTTTGAAGGACTTAATTCTCATCTTTACGTGTACTTTGATCGATTTCTTCTATGTCAAAACACATCCAGTAAAAAATCCCCAGGGGGGGGTACTCATTGACTTTCAATATGGGGGTCCATGCCAATTTTTGGGGTCCGAAATTTTATGTTCAATCAACATTTGGGGTCTGTGAATAACAACATGGACAAAAATTCAATATTTGGGGTCCACAAATCTGAAGAAAGGAAGAATCGCGCAATTTGGCCCTGAAGTTGCGAATCATGAAATGAATGTTTTGGTATTATTCAAAAACTGAGAAAGATCGAGAAGCTCAAATTGAAATCATTCAAAAACATTTCAGGGACCCCAGAAATAGATAACAATATTTGGGGTCTCCAAAACGTTAGACTCAATATTTG
>REGL01000064.1:450545-478603 GCA_004194395.1 Aurelia aurita complex sp. Pacific
CCCCCCCCCCCGTATTGAAAGTTAGGGAGTACCCTCCCTGAGAAAAAATCGTGCTATACCACTCTTTTATAAGGTGCTTGGTATCGGTTTTTCAAATCTCAATATAACGTCTCTTCGGCCTATCGTCAGCAAGGGTTGCTCTTGCACCTTTAATTTCGTAAATTGGAAGCAAAGCAGGTCTATCCGAAACCGGTACAAAAGACTTTCGATTCGAGATTGGGAGTATCCCTGGCCGGTCCCTTGGTGGGAGGAATGACGGTCGGTCGTTTGAAGGAATTGCCGGAGATCTTGGCATGGTCGTAGTTAATGTTGGTCGTTCCGGAAGAGCCATGAGCGGTGGTCTGTTGGAACAACATTGACAGGGTTTCTTTTCAGAATGTGCGTAGGATGAGAACGCAGATTTTTTTTCATCGTCACGTAGTTTTTTCTTCAAATCCAGCAAATATTCCACTGATTTTTGAATGTCATAGCCGGATCGCTCTGCTGTGTGTCTGATCAAAGCTCCATCGAAGTCGGGGAACATTACGGACAATACCTCACCGCATTTACCGCGAATGAATTCATCCCGTTGTCGTTTTAGGTCAGCTTGGTCAACTTCGTCGCTATTAGCTTCTTTAGCATCATTGCTACCATTTTCATAAGGTTTGTTGTCATTGCACCCATTTATGTTATTGTTACGATTCATATCTCTGCCACCGTTCAGAACGTTGTCTCTTGTTATATTGCTTCTATGGTAATCTTTGTTGATGTGATTATTTTCCTCAGGACTGTCTACATCATTCTCCCTGCTGATGTTGTTGGTGTAGTAATCCATGTTGTTGCGAAGCGTCTCTTTAGGACTGTTTGCAACGCTTTCTCTGCTTACGTTGTTGCTGCAGTAATCTTCTTCCATGCGTTCTTGCTTGATTTCATTGTCATTACCGTTGATTATTTCGATACTCGCAGCACTACCGTTGCTATAGCTCCTTTGATAGGCTGCGTCGTCGTGGTTGTTGTTATCAGCACCCTGGTTATGTTTAATGTCAATGGCATTGCCATCATTAGACAAATTGTCGTCCATATGTCTATCAGAGGTCTCGTTGTTGATTTTCTCGACATCAACTTGAATCTCAACCTCAATTTCACGTTCTCTTTCGATAGCCTCCATCGAACGTGGGTCTAAGTGATTTCTTGATACGTGTGTCTTTTCTTCCATTTCGTGTTCTTGCGTGCGATAATCATGAAAACGACCGTTATGATACATGCGTGTCTCTGCTTCCTCATTTTGGAACTTGCGTCTTTCAAAGTCACGTTCTTCCAAGCTTACTCTTGCTTTTGAGTCTTCTTCCCCGAGCCTTCGCCCTGGGGAAGACTCCATGTAAAGCTTGCGAGCAGCATAAGAGTCTTCGGGCATCATTCGCTCTTTCTTTGGCAGGCAACACTCGAGCGTGCACGGTGAAAGCTTTTGTCGTCCGTGATAGTCCCATGACCGAGCCGGATAATGATTGCCGTACTGTACGTAGATGCTGCGTTGATCAGGGTATCCACCATATCGTACGGCTGGTACTTTGTATGGTCGTCCTATGCAAGAAAATATTTCCTCATTAACATACAGTGTGTCACAAAAGAATTGTGCCCTGTTTATGTGGCTGCTGTGGAGGAGCCTTAATTTCGAAATTGATATTGAAAACTGAAATTTCCCGTTTTTACACAGTTGCATCGAATAAACTTCCACTTAGAGTTTGACATCTTGTTTTAGTCCATCTGACAAGTAGTTGCTGATTTGCAACCTCGTTCCCAGGGTGTTCTTGCGTCATATGCTGAGCACGAAGCCAAATGAACACCCTGGTACACTTCGATCAAACACACCCAGAAAATGGGTGCATTGGCAGCCATTATGGATTTGCACTTTGCTCGGCAACACTAATTATGTGACCTCGATTCCAAACAACAAGACAACATTACAATTTCTGTTGCTTAGTGACAAGATTGCATTGTTGTTGTTCGAATAATTGGGAAGTTTTCGAGAAATAATTTATGTTCGCTATTGTTTTCGAGTTGCCAATCAAATTGCAGAACGGCCTCTTGTATCCAAGAGTAGAGGTAGAGCAACGAAGTCACTCTGGGGACGAGATTGGCTGATTTGTTTTTTATACATTTCATTAAAATTTTACAATGCATATTACGGATTTCTTACCTACAAACTATTTTAAAACATTACGAGAACTAAACCATGAGGAGCAAAAGACTATGACTAACCCCATGGCGTTATACAAGAAAAGTTAAACCACATACAATTTTACATAATTGCTACACACGATTTAAAAATGAAGAAGTATAAATACTGCACTGTACTGGAGAATTTTTAGCATTAGATGTCAGGTTTTGGCTGTAATAACTAAAAATAATGTCACGAGCAAAACTCTTATGTTACCATGTGTCTTTTCCCACTATGATTGGCTCAGACCTTGCATTGTAGTTTTTCTTAGTACTTGACATACCGGGTGAGCCAGAAAAAAGTTCACACTTTCGAAAATTCGTAGCACAACAAGTACTTCATGGATTTGAATGATTCAAATTCTAATTGAAAGTCAAAAGATCAAAGTATTTTTGTGATTTTTCTCATCTTCTTACGAGCACTACAAATATAGGTAAATTCTATTTTACAAAAGTTTCATGTTTTCAAAATGACTGAAAAAGGGCCCAAAACACTCTATCATATCGTCAGAACCCTCCTCACACAGAACAATACACACGGGCGTTTCACCCCTTTCAAGAGAAAATAAGATAAGATTCCCATACAAATACCAAAGATTTTCAATCCCATGGCAATAAATGTGCAGACGATATCTCTCACCCATGAGAAATTGCTTCTTCTCTGTTGTTCTGAGCAAGGAGTCCTTTATGATTTGATCATGTATTTTGGGCCTTTTTTAGTCATTTTGCAAGCACAATTTGTTTCTAAATTTGAATTTACCAATTTTTCCAATGCTTGTAACAAGGCGAGAAAAATGGCTGTCAAGCAAATATTGATTCATTCCAATCCATCCAGTACTCTTGATCCTATGAATTTTCAAAAAGTGAAAACTTTTTTCTGGTTCACCCAGTATATACAAAAAAAACTAAGACCACGTTTAAACTGTTTGGTACATGTCTTGAAAGAAACTTTAGTTACTCATCTATGATTTCACTGTTTGCAAAAATCTTGAATATTTCTCAAAATTACAGCGTATTTTAGATTTCAACTCACTTGGAGTCGTAACGTCATCAAATTCCTAAATCGTAAACCAGAAAGGTGACAGACTTTGCTTGATTCCATATTGTAAGACATCCATAAACTACGGTTTTCTTGAAAATTATTTCTTGTTTCGTCCACAAGTTTAGAAATTAAGATAGCTTTAAGTTTGTTAAACATTTTTCATGAATTCTTTAAAATGGAGATGAAAGCTCTAATTCTGAAAATATTGAAGATTTCAGAAAAGTCTGACGGTAGGATTATAGCATGGGTAGTTAGACACTGCTGGTGTGCTTCTATGGAGAAGAGCTGGATAATATGTATCTGCGGGGGACATTTTTTATAGTACTGTGGAGGAGATATCTGCGGGGGAAATTTTTTATAGTACTGCGGAGGAGATATCTGCGGGGGAAATTTTTATAGTACTGCGGAGGAGATGTTTAATTAATATTTTCGTCCTTTCGATATCTCCTCCGCAGTACTACAAAAAATTTCCCCTGCAGATACATATCATCCAGCGCTCCTCCATAGAAGCACACCAGCAGTGTCTAACTACCCATGATTATAGCAAAGTAGTTAAAATTACTTTCAATTCATTCAATTCAAAGAACTAGGCATAGAATTTTACCCCAACCTTTTTAAAGTTTTGGAATCTACGCTGCTCCTTTTTTTGCCTTTGAAGTGTGAAGACCCAGCAATAGATCTACCGGGTGTCCCAAAAAAATGTATACGGATTTGGTTGACTCCAGCGATGTGAATTTAGCTTTAATCATTGTCTAATCACTCTAAAAATGCTCCTCGATAGTTAACTTGAACATAGATACTTCGTTTGTTGATATTGGTACTTTGAGACCAAACATGTAGATCCTGAAAGTTCAAATTTGCCTCCTCCTGCAAACCAGAGCTTTAGCCATTTGGCCTAAGCAATTTTTTAAGGCACCGTGTATAAATCAATGATCGCCTTGATAAAATTTGAACAACATTAGATCTTGTGTTATTCTGTTTTCCAGAAGTCACCCCACAGTCACCCATTGGGAAGTTTCTCAATTTTTCATTAATTTCAGTTCTTAATTTCGATGTGGTTCAGGAATTTGCTTAGGCCAAAATGCTAAAGGTCTGGTTTGCAGGAGGAGGCAAATTTGAGCTTTCAAGATTGATATATCTGCTCTCAAAGCACCAATACCAGCAAACGAGGTATCTGTGTTCAAGTTAACTATCGAGGAACATTTTGAGAGTGATTAGCCATTGATTAAAGCTAAATTCACATCACTGGAGTCAAGCAAATCTGTATACATTTTTTTGGGACACCCGGTACTGTGTGTTTTTATCAGAGCACTGGCATCTTGCATAGGCTACCAGTCTATATATGACGCTGATTATCACAGTTCAACGAAGCTTAAATAGGGCTGGATGAAATCAGTCAGGCGATTGACGCGAAGTTATAAACAAAATAACCTCTGCAAGTCCATGCTGGATATTAATTATAGACTTATAAACACTATTTCTTCTATAAGATTGCTAGGTACCAGTTTGTTTAAGGAAAGCTTTTCAAATACAGTACCACCATTTGGGTCATACAGGTTTGATAATCTATTGCTAGTGGCTTGATTCAATGCTTCAAGGCGGTTTATTATCCTATCCTTGTGTGTTTGCCATGAGAGATTAGACTACTTAAAATGTGTAATTTTGTCTGTAATGTACAGCTGTTGGCCCGATACAGTTTTGTTATAAAATGTTCTTTAGAAGGTCGATACTGTAATGTTTTAATTTATGCATGACGAGACATGAAATCAAAAGAAACCAAATTTTGTAGCCTTCGTGCAGCCTCCATATCTCCTCGAAGGAAAAGTTGTTAAGGCTGCGCGCAGGTTATAAGCTTGAGCATTTGATTGAGGTTGCGCAAAGATTGCTGCGAGGAACTTTTACCAAGATGCATTGTGTTCTTGACTTTCATCGAATTCTTACAGAGTCGTCAAAGATTTGTATTTGGAACGCAATGGTTCTTGGTGCAAATTTCCTCGCTGCCATCTTTAGCTTTATCATCTATTACTACAAGTCTTTTCAAAAGTTTGAGACTGATCTTCAGGAAGAAGAATTTTTCCCAGCAGTAATGACTTTTGTTAGAGTATGCAGAGCAATGGTTAGAGTTTTGATTGGGCCGAATGCAGTAATCTTGCCTGCAGAAAAGATGGATTTTAAATACGATTTTTTCTTGATTTCGATTCAAAATTATCTTAAAAATTGAACTTACCATCGACATGTTGATACTGATCATAGTCATATGCATACATCCTATGTCTCATTCGCGCCTGTGCAGGGTCAGCATATCGTGTCAAGACAAATTCCTCCTCCTCAGTCAACGGCGCATAATTTGAGTAGTAACCACCACTTCGTTGCTTGTCGATCTTTCGCTGATGGCGTAAATGCGCCACCCTTGTCGCTGTTATCTTTTGTCTCTCAACAACCAGGAGGCATGATCGACATGTACAGTCTTTGAACTGGCATTTTTCTTTGTGTCCTTTGAGTTCGCAGTTGATACCATGACAACGGCATCTTGCACATTTAGGAACCCTCTGCGAGGCGCCGGAATCGGATAGACTCTCTGAGTTGGAAACCGGGCTGTCGGCATTGGAAGAAGCAGGACTGTCCTGGACACCTGAAAATGAGATGCAGATTTTTAAAATCACTGGACTGATATAAGCACATCATGCTCACTTTGCTGAATTCACATCCAGGATGCGTTTTTTTTTCTTTATAATCATTTAAAATGTTACAATACGTGTTAGATCTACATCCTACTATACTTTCTAATTACTTTACAGACTATACAACACTACAGGGACGGGACCACAAGGAGCAAAAGACAAGGACTACCCCGTGGCCATTAACATAAAGACATGCAAAAAATAGCAACTAAATAAAACAACTACAAAAAGCTACAAATACGATAAATCACTGATAAATACTAGAATCCGTTTCACATTGGATGTCAAGCCAGCATAGCAGTATGATGCTGAACGATAGGAACGATGGGAACCACGGACGAGAGAACAACAACGACAGCAGTTGCTACCGCTACTTATCCCCCTCCAGAGTCCCCAACGCTCAACACACTGCGCATATGCTGTCAGCTCTGGGTTTCTGATTCGCAATATCAATGGTCCGAAATACTGTTGATTTTGTGCGCTTGATTGGTAATTCCAAACCTACCAAATTCTAAAAACAGTAGGCTTTGTAGAGTCGGAAATAGTTTTATTTAATAAAATTACCAATCGAACAGCAAAATCTTTAAAATTTTTGGATTCACTATGGAGTCGTGCCAATGAAAGCGAGAACTTCTCCAAACTCTGCCAAATCTTCTGGCTTTTGGAGCAGAATGTTAAGGAGTCCTTCCAAACCTACGAATCCTACCGTTTTAAGAATTCCGGAGTCAATCAAACGCAAATTCAACCAAGTCCAACGTTTTCAGAGTTTGTACCGATCAAAAACATTGAAATTTGAGCTTGCAAGTGCAATATCTGCCAATATCTGAAGCTGTACTGTTGCAGTTCATCGTCAAACTTGCACTTTCCGGTTCTCCCGTCCAATTTCTCATTATGATTTCAAATTTATTTGTATTTTACTGCTTTTATTTTTCCGATAGATTGTTCCATAGCATACTTCATCTGAATGCTAGTGCATTGTTTCCATACAGCAGAGTTATTTGTTTTGTTTTTTTATATCTTCAGGATGAGTGTAAGCTTCGGTTATAGTTTATATCCTTCTTAGTGAAACAGTCGAGGAATGGACTGGTAGCAGATATTGAGTTTTATAAGCCCTTAAAATGACACGTTTGGTGTTCTGAGCCAATTTATTATTGTTGTTTCCAAGTAAAAACTAGCCTGTCCGCATTTGCGGAGGATCGTAGAGACAATATGCAATATTTGAAGCTCCCTTCCCATACGAAAAATACAGACGGGCTGATCAAGTTGTTTCATCTGTCTGTTGCCGTGTTTCATTTGTCTGTTGCCTGTCAAAATCGATTACCTTGGCCCCTTGTATCCCTGCCGTAAATCTCGCTTAGCAGAACTTAGACTGATTACAATTCGTTGTAAATTTCAGAACCATTCAATTCAATAGATAAGTGAGTGATGAAGTTTTCGTACGTGCGAGTGAAAACTGGGACGAATTGTAATAAGTCTAAACAGAACTCATAATGAAAAAGTAAATAAGATGACCCAACCAAAGATGACCCTACTTAGGACCTGTTCATATGGAGGCGAGCCAGCCCGCCTACCGGGCTGGAGGTTTTTGCCGAGATCTCACCTTATCCCTGTTTCCCATTCAAAGTTTGTTGTCTGTTCATATGAGCAGGCGGGCTGGCTCGGTAGGCGAGATCTCACTCAAGTACTGCCGGGATCCCGCTTGGTGGGATCAACATTTTCCCATATGAACACTCCAGCCCGCCTGCCGAGACGAAAACGCCTCTACTACGCACGCGTGGGCATGCCAAACAATCCCACCACCGATGGCACGTGACCAATTCCATCCCAGCAGGCGGGATGGATTTGCNATCTCACTCAAGTACTGCCGGGATCCCGCTTGGTGGGATCAACATTTTCCCATATGAACACTCCAGCCCGCCTGCCGAGACGAAAACGCCTCTACTACGCACGCGTGGGCATGCAAAACAATACCACCAACGATGGCACGTGACCAATTCCATCTCGGTAGGCGGGATGGATTTGCCATATGAACAGAATGCGAAATCAGCTCACTTAGCGGGCCAGCCCGGTAAGCGGGCTGGCTCGCCTCCATATGAACAGGTCCTTAGGCCCATTCCCAGTTATCTCCTCACAAAAATAAAAACCCTGCAAAAATTCCATTTGGGAGACAGTTAGTGAGCGAAAGTTAGCATACATAAATAGTGTGAAAGTCACACTGTCGAGTGAACAATGAATTAAAATGCAATGCGTCCAATCTTACGAGCTAATTGCCGCCTCAAATTCTTGTGCTATGGGCCTAAATAGGATCAAGTTTTTCAGAGTAATATTATGACGCGTTGTTGACCCTGAAGTGACATTGTTGCTCAAGTCGAGCAGCAAAGGGTAGCAAGAGAATCAGGGTCCAAGCAGCTATAGCATTCAACGCCATTGACAATAAAAGCCAAGTATTGATGAAATAATCTCCTGTTCACTGCACATGTAAGTAACAATGTGTGTAAGCAATAAACCAACTAGGCTTATAATATTGTTCTAACAGGTAGCACTATTGTGCATCTATAGTCTATGGCTTGCTATATTGTCTGCCACCATCTTTGCACAGTACGTACTGATTAAAGTAAATAGCCTTTACAAATCTAACCTGTTGCATACATTGAAGTTTGCTCATTGCATTCAATTGAAGGGCCTAGTCGAAAGCATTGTTGTTTATTCAAGCGTAACCAGTAAGAAATTCTGCCTGTCACTGTTTCAAAGCTTTGAATGAACGCCACGTTTTTTTACTGACAAGGTTACAATGGTTTTATCGTTATTCGCATCTATTCTGGTTAAACGGTTTGTGCAAGGTTAAAAGCTTGCATTTGCAAGAAGCAAAACAGTCTGAAAAGTATCTTATTGAAATCAAACCTGACCACACATCATCATCAATGCATAGCCAAAGAGACAATGCTGTGTCTTTGTGCTTCCTTTGTTTTATTTACAAACAAGTTTATTTACCATTGCACTTTGCCTTTGAAACGTTTGCTGAGTTACGGTTGAATTGTTTGTCGAAGAAGGTCCAATATTTGGAGGATGGCATATACCGGGTGACCCCAAAAATAGATACTTTTTGCAAAATCATCAAAATTTGGCTCTTGTTTCCGATCATGAAAATTCCTCATGTGCGTTTGTATCCAAGACCAAATTAATATGAGACCCCGTTGACACTTTACTGGTCTTTGCACCCGTAACAATAGTGGAACGCATCAGCCTCTCGTATTCAAGGTGTTTCAGAAGAAAACACAACCCAACTATAATCGAAAATTCTAAAGATATTATAAGATTCGAGTAGATGTACTGTATACCATCTGAAAGCAGAACCTATCTTCTTTTCAATGGTATGCAGTTTGGATATATTATTGGAATTATTTACCACTTAATTGAGATTTTAGTAAGTAAGGTCAATTTCAAATACAACAAGCTGTTAGATCAAAATCAACACCTTTCTTACGATAAGAAATTACGAATAGAAAGTGAATTGTTGAAAACATTTCAGGCCCAGATTTTTATCATCATCAAAACAATTAAAGCACAAATAAGAATACTCGTTACTGTGTCATCCACAGCAGGAAAAGGCACAAGATCTTCTGGTCCCTACTTTGGATGATACTTACAATTATAATACTTTAACGAACGAAAAGGTAGAATGGTAGGTAGCTTGGTACCAAATACCAAATGATGAAAAATTACAATTTTCAAATTTTTGCATCCGATCCGGATCAAAAAATATACGTGAAGCACCTCAATATACAGAAGCACTTGACGTGATGCCTTGAGATAGGTAAACACAAATTTATTCCCACGAGATGCATCTACTGTATTAAGAATGAATAAAAAAGCTCTCACAAAGATGGATTTTCTCCTATGTAAATATCCTGTTACTTTCCGGCATTTGAAATTGGTCATACTAACGAAAACGTCAATTAAGTGATGAATAATTCAATTTATACGCCCAACCTGGATATCATTGGGAAGAAGATAAATTGTGTTTTCAGATGGTATTCATTAAATTGATTCAAATATTATCATTTTCTGAAGAATCTCGAGTAAAGTTGGGTTGCGTTTTTTTTTCTGAAACACCCTGTAAACTGTTCTTGCCGATCCATAAAATTTTCTCCTCCTAACTATAGAAAGATCTTGCCCAGGAACAGTGTAAACGCTCTTGAACCGTAACAATTTTGTAACGGATCAAAACTGTACCAGTAGAGTGTAAACGTGGTCTTAGACATATTGCCAAGTCGTGGAATTGCTTTGAATTTGTGGTAACATATATGGTAACAAATGTGGTAACATACATGTGGTAACATAAATCCATGCTACCTGGTTTTGAACCCGGGAGGGGGGGTACTTGACTAGGGAAGTGACGGGGGTGTGTGGAAAACCTCTCTACATCCTGCACCCTGTCGCATAAAAGATAGGCCAAAAGTATACCCTGTCGCATAAAGATTTGCCTCTCAAATACAGTGTAGAACGCAATTTTTGCTTGTGATACCCCGTCGCATAATTTTTTACCTATAATAATACCCTGTCGAATAATTTTTTGTTAGAAAAGGACACCCTGTCGTATATTTTTTACCGCAAAAGGACACGCTGTTGAGCGGCACATCCCGTCAGGTCAAGTATGGGAGTACCCCCCCCCCCCGGGTTTTGAAGCATACTCAGAAATCACAAGGAGTGATTACAAAATTTAGTTTTCCCCCAGTACCACTTGAATTAGATTTTTCGACCTCCAGGAAGCTCTTATATCATGTAAGGCTCGAAATTTTATATGAAATCACAAGAAACATGTTTTTGGTTAAAAGTTAAAAAAATAGGCAGCTACCTTTAAGTTTTGTTCCCATGCTGACAGCTAATTGCTTCTGCCGTTTCGATGCAGTCCTATGATCCTATGCGTTGTAGATACAAAATGGTGCCAACTTCTGTATCATGTCCTTTTGCTGATCAAAATTTGTAGTTAATATTCACGATTTACTGTTTGACTAATACTCAGTGAGGGTCCAGAAAAAGGTAAATCCTTCCTATGGATACCACTTTCGTTAGCTAAACCTTCCTCTTTATCAAGTCAAAATAACCAGATTTTTCGAACTCCTAGCGTTATTTATGATCCTAAGATTTTCAAAAGCAGTTGCTGTTGCCAAAATAACGTAACCTTTTTTAACGTTTCTTATGAGAATTTCTAAACTTTCCTCAAATATGGCATCAACAAGCCATGGTACCGTGACTTTTTCTGGACTCTGCCAATGCTGAACTCGATTTTGATTTCAATTTTGATCCCGGTATTGACAGGAGTTAATGGTGGCCACATATCACGTGTTATTGGCCTACATAACAAGGACAGATTTTGTAACACAATAGCACGAGATACTTTTATTGACACCAGAATTCAAAACGATTAGCGACTGCAGACAAAGGAAATTCTCTCAGCCATGACTTCAAAACAAACGAAGCCGCAAAAGTTTCTCAGAACCCAAGTTGCTAGCGCGCTCATTGTGCATTTCAGAATATGTTTTTAAGAGCAAACATGAGCATATATCGAACGAAGAAGGATATATCTACACATTTACCGCGGGCATTTTATTTCTTTGGTTCAGAAGCCGAGCAGTAAGTGTTTTCTTTACACCCAAAAAAATAAGAGAATTGAATCGCCTACCGATCGGCTTCTGAACCAAAGAAATAAAATGCCCGAGGTAGATGTGTAGATATATCCTTCTTCTTTCGATCTATGCTCATGTTTGCGCTTAAATACAGTTTCTGGAATGCACGATGATTGAGCTAGCTACCTGGTTTTCAGAGAAACTTTTGTGGCTTTGCTTGTTTTGAATTTCTGGTTGAGAGAATTTCCTTTGTCTGCGATCGCTAATCGCTTTGAATTACCGTGTCAATCAAACCCAACTCGTGCTATTGTCTTACCAAATCTGTCCTTGTTGGCCTAAATTTAATTTTAGGATCGCCGTGATTACGCCATGATCACCAAGGAGCGTCTGATCATTAATGGCGCCGGCGGGACTTTGATGTTTCCAGCTGAAACGCTTGAGAACACAAAAGATTCAGTGATCTTTACATGATTGTTTTTGCTCATGCCCCATGCTTGTATCTATTTTACTTGTAAAATTGCTACTTGTAACATATTCAAAGATAACAATTACAAAGGGCTGGTTCGGTCTTCACGCACCGTTGATTATGAATGATTTGGAAAATTTCTTTCTGGTGCGTACCAATGATCCATGATAAGGTTCCCATTTTGATTATGTGCGTAAAAAGAATGATTGAGCGAGCAAAAATAATTGCAACTCCAATCTGTAGTTGACCGGAGCCCGGTTTCTACTTGGTCGTAGGGTCACTTGGGCAGTGGTGTAACGCAGTTTAGGGCACTTTAGTTCACGAACCAGGTGCCCCCGACCGAAGCGGGCCCCCAAAGAATTCATATATTAGCTACTGTTAAGACGCTTTCAGTACATACAAGAAATATACCAAAATGATACATTTTTCTGCCGTTGTTCCAAAACAAAAAGCTGCCCAGATTAATGACAAAAGCTTTGAGGAAGTTGCACATTCGTTTAGACTTTTTTGACAAGTTTACACTCTTTTCTTTTAAGAATACTATAAATTTTGTCCAGCGTCGATACTCTTAAGAAATTTTCGTTTTGAGCCTGAATATATCCTTGAAGCATTCTTATTTTGTTCAAATCTTTTATGATTCTCTGTTTTGAACATCGCAAAACAAAAAACTGCTGAAAATGACACACAAATATGCGAGCTGAGGCTGAGCAATATTCTTAAAAATTGGATGATTCTGAGCCTGAATATTCTTATAAACGTTATTCTTATGAAAGAGAGTGTAGTTGAGTAATGCGGCATTGATAAGACATTAATAAGAATAAGAATGTTATTTTAGTCAATATATATCACCGGCATGGAAATAAGACCCCGTGTGACAAGCGGTGCCTCAGCAATTCTCGCATGATCTAGGCCTATTATGAGTGAAAGTCATCAAAAACCGGCACACTCAATACTTGGTGCCCCTTTAACAGTAACTCCTGACTAATTAAGTGGATTGCAATTAGCCAAGCGGAAATATGCGTACATTTTTAGGGCCTCTCGTAGAGCAGCACGTGTGACAAGCACGGTGCCTCAGCAATTCTCGTTACCCGGTGATTTAGGCCTATTGTGAACGAAACTAATCAAAAACCCGAACCTTGAATACTTGTTGCCTCCTTAACGGTAACCCCTGAGTAATCAACTCAACGCTGGGTCAAACTGTTATCTATATAATGAATAGGACCATGATTTTCATTACTTAGAAAAGAAGGCCGCTGAGAGGTGGCATAGATACGATTAATTAAGATTTTGATAACGGAACAGGTAAAATATTGAAGCAATGAATGAGAGTAATAACACCGAATCAGTTAAGATATGCTTCAAAGATATCATTCCTATACTTTAGCGCACAAAACGATAAAATGACAAGCCTTTTTGAAAGAATTTTGAAATTTTGATAAGAAAGCAAGTGCTGGCGGTGAGAAAGTTGTTTTCGCAACCAATAAGTGATACTATGGGCGGGTGTAGCAAACGTTATTTGTGTACTTGTGATTCAACTTGGGGGGGGGGGCACTTCTTTATGTGGTCATATGGGGGTGTGCGCAGCATAGATTCCAAATCTTTAATTGGCGTAAAAAGGTGGGCGTAAAATTCTGTGATCTATTTCTACTTATTGAGTGGCTTGAAACAAACTTTAGTTACTTATCTTTAATTCTACCGTTGGACTTTTCAAAAGTTTTGAATATTTTTCGAAATTTCAGTGTATGTTACATTTCAACGCATTTGAGGGCGTGACGTCATCCAATTTCTAAATCATAATCCAGAAAAGTGACGGACTTTTGCTTGATACCATATTGTAGTCATCCATAAACTATGGTTTATTTCGAAATTATTTCATGTTGCTTCAAATAGTTTAGAAATTACGATGGTTTTAAGTTTTTTTGAAAATTTTTCTTGAATTCTTGAAAAAGTAGAAAACACTCTGATTCTGAAAATATTGAAGATTTTAGAAAAGTCCAACGGTAGAATTATAGAGAAATAGCTAAAGTTTCTTTGAATTTATTCAGTTCAAAGAAATAAGTAACTGAATTTTACACCAGCCTTTTAAAGATTTGGAACCTATGCTGGCGTGCGCTGCAAGAATTTCCGTTATGACCCAATCCTACCGGGTGAGTCAATAAAAAGGTCCGGCATTTCAAAAATGCTGCTCCCCCAATATCTAAGCAATAATATTGAAAACTGTCTTGTTTTATTTCCGATATGTCCAATTAGGTTCTTTAATTCACCTGGCTTTAATTGGCCATTCCTTCCCGTCGATATAAGAGATTTCCTACAGAGGCCCCTTTCGAAAACCTGCAAAAACGACGGAAAACAACCAACAGAGTTCCCCTTTGTTTTCCTTCCTAGCAATAATGACACCTACATGCAAACGAGTTGAAATAAGCAAAACTGTGTGTTATTTTGAAATTATTCAAGATATCAAAACAGTGTACTGTAACGTTATAGCAAGGTACAGTACCTTAATTTGCACCACGGTCATGATTGGTTTGGAACATACGCGTGCTATTTTGGTTTTCAATGGTCTAAAGGTAGTTGTTTTTCATTTCCGTTTGTATGAAGCACAGTACAATATTACATCGTATACGGCCTAAACAACGTAGGGCTCAAATCTTTAAAAAGGTCGGTGTAAAATTCTATTGCCGTTTTCTTTGAAATAAATAGCTTGGAAGGAACTTAGGGTTTTTTGCTGTAAATCTGCCGTGGCAATTTATTGATATCTTGATTAGTTTCAATATGGNGAAACTTGATAGAAAAGCTGCCATAGCTTCATTCCCTTATCAGAAATACACCAGTAACGAAAAATAACTGGCAATTGCAACTTCAAAATAAGCAATATGCGATTGTATGCGATTCGGAATGAGGGCATGTGGAGAGATAGCCGAAAAATTTCGTTAAAGAACATGATTAATGTTCGTTAAAACGTTTTTGATAGGATTTTAAGCCAATCTAAAGGGCGTGGCCACAAAAATTTTCGCGGGGGAGAACCCCCGGACCCCCAATTTTTAGGCTCGATTCGCTCACCTTCGGTCTCGATTGCCCTTACGTTCCTAGTCGCCCCCCTTGCCCTACCATCGCTCCGGCGTCCCTGTTTGCATACATCAGCAAGATTAACATCTA
Source organism: Aurelia aurita complex sp. Pacific (assembly GCA_004194395.1). Taxonomy (NCBI): domain Eukaryota; kingdom Metazoa; phylum Cnidaria; class Scyphozoa; order Semaeostomeae; family Ulmaridae; genus Aurelia; species Aurelia aurita complex sp. Pacific. The sequence goes on from REGL01000064.1 coordinate 465,714, forward strand.
TGGCGTCATTTGTGTTTATTACATCATTTTTCGAGTAATCGAGTGTAGGAATTTAGAATTTTGTTGCAAATTAGCATAATCTTGCTTGTTTCATGAATTTTAAGTTGATGTCGATTGGAACTACCGAGAAGACTATGGAAACTGCCATCGCAATCCGTTCGGAGAACAAGAGCTAGCTAAACTCTAATTGCCTGAACAAAAAATTGTTAAAATTGCTTCAAAGTATATATTTTAATATTACTTTGTATTTGCTATCATTTAAAGCGATTTCCAGGAAAATCAGTAGAGTAGTTAATTGAAAAAATATTTTCTTGTAAGGAAGCTATATAATTTGCCAATTTTCGTTTGTTTTTTGTTATCATAAACTGCACATTGACTTACGCGAGCGAGGGTTGGGGTTGGGTTAGTCTCACGAGCTCCATTGAAACTGAATTACGAGTAAGAGCATGAAGCTTCTAATTACCTTTTTACAGCGCGTTAAGAAATGTTTATCAAAACTTCTTATCAAGATTTAATATCTCGCTGGCTGTTATATTTGAAAAGCTAATTGTCCGATAAGCAATAGAGGAAATTGTCATTGTAATATCCCTCGTACTTTCAGACAGAGACGTAGGAACCGGGGGGCACTGGGGCACGTGCCCCCCCCCCAAGATTTTGCAATAAACAAAGAAGTGCCCTTTTTATTTTCAGGAAGTGCCCTTTCAGGGTAATGAAAAAGGTGCCCTTGAAGTATCGTGCCCCTCCAAGTTTGAGATGCTTCCTACGTCCCTGCTTTCAGAGAAAAAAGCGGAGCAAAAACGCTCCACCCATACCAAAAAATCAACAGTACCACATGGTAAATAGGGCTAAACGAGCATCAATCGAAAGACATCTTGCCTAGAGTTTGAGTTTTGAGAGGACTCTAAATTTCAAGTCCAATATAAAAAGGGGTCTTCCCTTTAGGAACTCCAGTGACTTTTGCATGAAATAGCAAAGAGAGTACAGCATTTTTTGTCATCTGATCACCGTTTTCCATCTGATTTGAAATATAAAACATATACAAATATGCTATATGCGCAAGTTATACAATTCACGAGAAATTATATTGCAAACTTTTTGTCAAGAGTTTCTCATAGGGCTTTCAAATAACATAAGAGGTGATTTGAGACGAAAAGGACCAGAATTCATAATAGGAAAAGAACATAGGGCTCTAATCTTTAAAAAGATCGGTGTAAAATTCTATTGCCGTTTTCTTTGAAATAAATAGCTTGGAAGAAACTTCAGGGTTTTTGCTGTAAATCTGCCGTGGCAATTTATTGATATCTTGATTAGTTTCAATATGGCGGCATTTATTAAATTTGAGGCTATGGCGTCATCAAATTTCTAAATCCTAAACTACAAAAGCCACAGATCTCCGCTTGCCACTATATTGTAGACCTTCATAAACTATGGTTTTCTTGAAGGTTATGTAATGTTTCCTCCATTAGTTTAGGATTTACGATTATTTAAATGTTTTTCAAAATTTTCCATGAATTTTTTCAAAAATTATCAAATTGCCACCATTTTGAAAAAAATAAAGATATCATAAAATTTCCACGGCAGATTTACAGCAGAGTACCATAAGTTCCTTTCAAGCAATCCAATTCAAAGAAAAATATAATTGAATTTTACACCAACCTTTTTAAAGATTTGAAAGATTTGAGCCCTATGCTGGCCTAAACAGAACATAATTAAAGAAGAATACATTTCTAACAAACTAAAGTAGCTAAAAACAGCAACGGTATATATGTATATAAAAATATAATGAAGCAAATTCTTTTCGTGGGCTTCTCGGCTTTGGTTTGTTTCCCCGGGCCGACATTTTCTCGTTGTATAATGTTCTGACTTCTGCTGCTTGTTGCAAAAATTGTGCGAAATTTTTCAGCTTGCTTATATCTTTGATGACAATATGTCAATGAATGTGTGCTCCACTTGTGCGAACATACATTTCTTTTATACGAACTTTGATCGAGAATTCTGATTCTTCTTTGGTAATTTTCAAAACCTCTAAACAAACATAATTCTCCACAACTCTTAAACAGTATCATTGAGTTTAGTTAAAGTCCGTCTCAAATTGGATGTCACCTGAGATTTGCGATAACGCAAAATTCCTTTGCACTTCACTTCTATTGTTGTTATTCGCGGGCATTTGTAGGTGACATCTAGTTTGAGAAGCTGACTATCTGCTCAACCGAAGTTTATGATCCATTCAAATTGGTCTTGGTTTATCATAATACATTACAGCAACTAAAGTACTTTTGCTAATGATCTAACCCTGGATCAAATGACATTTTGTATTATTTTCTTGAGGAAGTATGAAACGATTTTTTCAATTTATTTAGTTTTCTTAAACATCTATTTTTCAAATGCCCAGAAATACTCTGATCCAGAGATTGATCGGTAATCTTTCTAACAATGTCCCTGATATACTATCTTACTCAACTTAGGGTTGGTCTCAGCAAGTTATATTTCCACAAATTCGAGCATAATTTCAGGGATACCATAAACCCGATGTGCCCAACAAGCGATGGTATTGAGGACGTGGAGCACTTTTTGTTGCTCTGCCCTTCTTTTGATGCTCAACGCCGAGATCTTCTCGCTGGAATTGTTGAATTATTACGACCATCTGTACAAATCACCAATCTTTCAAATGATGCTTTGGTGCAACTTTTATTATATGGTGATCAAGACCTTTCTTATGACTTGAACAGAGATATACTCGAACTAACTTTACATTTCATTCACGAAACTGGATCGGTTTTNACTCAACTTAGGGTTGGTCTCAGCAAGTTATATTTCCACAAATTCGAGCATAATTTCAGGGATACCATATACCCGATGTGCCCAACAAGCGATGGTATTGAGGACGTGGAGCACTTTTTGTTGCTCTGCCCTTCTTTTGATGCTCAACGCCGAGATCTTCTCGCTGGAATTGTTGAATTATTACGACCATCTGTACAAATCACCAATCTTTCAAATGATGCTTTGGTGCAGCTTTTATTATATGGTGATCAAGACCTTTCTTATGACTTGAACAGAGATATACTCGAACTAACTTGACATTCACGAAACTGGTCGGTTTGACTAAGCTCTTCCAAACCTCAGTCATGCACAAAGCAGCCTCCAAGTCTCTTTACGTAAATGTTTCCTTTTCTTTGTAAATTCTGTTTCTCATCAGATGACAGGCATTTGATTTACCTTAAATAACTAGAACGAGTTGCGCTCGCATTGATCGCAACCTTGACCTGACATCTGATGTGGGATGGAATCTAGTATAGTATCCAATAGTTATTAAATCGTTCGTAGTGTAGTTGTATTTAGTTTAACGTTGCGTGTCTTTTCATATTGGCCATGGGGTAGTCATAGTCTTTCGCTCCCCATGGTATCGTCCCTGTAGTGAAGTATAGTAATCAGGAACGTATAGTAGAATGTAAGATTTATTGTAATATTTTAATATGAGTAAAAAAAATAAAAATATATACAGCTCTTCTTTTTAAGCTCCTAGCGCTACATGAGATAACAGCTTTTGGTAAATATTGATAATAGGCAAAGCTATGTTTGCCATTTTTTTACTTTTGTGTAGCTGCTTTCCGCGAGCTGGTATTTGTAAGACAACCATCTTGCAATGGATTTTGTTTGAAGAAATTTAGCAAATTTATTGACAGACAACCTTAATGATGTGAGACAATGATTTAAAACATTTTCAGCGCAAATAAATCTGAAAAGTATAGCTTTACTGATGTTTGACTTACTTAAGTAATGAAACCTTAATAACAATAATATGAATCATTAATTTTGGTCAGATTGCTCGATATACGGCAAAATGTTAAGCATACAGTGACGTGGTTTAACGGATGGGCAGAAATGAAAAATAGTCTTATGTAATTAGTTGTGTCAATTTTGGAAATTTCAAGCAATAACTTTCTTGTTTTGGGGTAGAATTTATTCTAATATTGCCATACATATCAATTGTGTTATAGCTTTTAGCAGTCAATAGTAAAACATGATAATGCTATTTTTCTTCAGAGTTTACAGACAGCACAGGCTTCTACATAAATTGCTAAATTCAATTTCAAAGGTCTTGAAATTTGGAGTGATTTTTGCATGAATATTTTTCATGCATTTTTGTAATGTTTTGATTTCCATCAATGAATTATCTTCAACCAAATGATCTGTCTAGATGCCGTGATTTGTTGCAAAACCCTTTGGTGCTACATACTTAATGAATAAAGTAAACAAATGTTGCTTGTTCATTTTCAATCAGCAACGTGAACTGAAAATACCAAAGTGAAGATTCGAAGATTTATTGTTATGAATATTTGTGATGCCTTGGAATGTTAAGTTTTGATATTGCAAGTTTATAATTTCTAGACAAGATCGTGCTATGTGATCCCTGATTACACAAAACCTTTTCCCAGAAATTCCCAAGAGAACTTTCATATTCTTCAAATTTTCTCGCTCCTGGTGATGAAGATAGTTCAATAAATCGTAAGATTTCGGTGTATTTTTATCTGTTCATTCATTACACGTAAGTCTATTGTTATTACTTGGCCTACAAGAAACCTTACCAGTAGCCATTCATCAGAATCTTTAAGAAAGATCACTACAAAAATAGACTTACCGCGGAATAGTTTAGCAACCATTAATCTTGATTGAAGATTCATTACATTAAGAAACGATAGCCATTACGACTTGAGTAACAAGCGATTAAATCTGCTTCGGGAAACATTGAAATTCGCTCTCTGGTACCTAGCTTTGATCTTTGAATCCTGAAAAGATTTTGTTTGTTCGTTCCGTGAAATACACTGATGCATGTAACCAGCAATACCTTTGTTTATTAGCAGTCTGATCCGTGGGTGTAACCGAGAATAACGGCTGCTCTTTTGGCGTTGATTTATTTTGAGTTCTTTGTTACGGGAGTACTTCTAGCTACACGACCATGAATTCCATGGAAGTAAGTGCTCAGTCATTCTTATCTTCGATGTATTTGAGTCCTTTGCCGTTGTTGCTCACCATGAATTCCACCGGGTGTCCGAAAAAACTAGCTCGTTTAAAAGATCATCAAAACTTTATTATTATCAAACCTGTCATAAGATTTTCTCGGTTACCTTTTTTTTCAATAATCCAAATGCGTTTGAAGATGATAAAATGTCGGTTTTAATTACTCAAAGGGTTTGAAATTAAAGTTTGAAAACCTTATTCTGAGCTAGTCTATGTTCTTCAAGCAACGTCGTAAATCTTGCCGACAGAGCCATCATTTTGAGATTGTACACTAATGCGTTTCTTTCTGACAGTTATGAAATGGATTTGGCAGTCATCAGTACACTTTGCAGGATGCTTCAAAACAAGGCAGCCCCAAAGAGCGAACTTTTATCATTTCAAAACCATCACAAGTTCAGCTATACCCGAGCATAGGGCTCAAATATTTTAAATATTGAAAAAAATGGGTGTAAAATGTTATGACATTTTTCTTTGAATTGTATGGCTTGACAGGAACGTATGGTAATTTTCTGTAAATCTGCCATGAAAATTTCTTGATATCCTGACTTTTTTCGAAATGGCGGCAATTTAATTATTTTTGAAAAAATTCATGAAAAATTTTGAAAACATTTAAATCATCGCAAGTCCTAAACCAATTGAGGAAAAATGATATAAACTTCAAGCAAGTAATTGGTTATGAAGGTCTACAATATGGTGGCAACAAAAAAACTGTAGCTTTTATGGTTTAGGATTTAGAAATTTGAAGACGTCATAGTCTCAAATTTGATAAATGCTGCCATTTTTAAGCAAATCAAGATATCAATAAATTTCCATGTCAGATCTACAGCAAAAACATTAAGTTCCTTCCAAGCCATTTGATTCAAAGAAAACTGTAATATAATTTTACACCCACCTTTTTAAAGATTTGAGCCCCATGTTTCTTTACCCGGGAAGTAATTTGGTCAAAACATGAAATTTAAAGATCGGCCATGTAATCCAATTTTGGTGATCTTTGAAACAGGAGTGCTTTTTGGGACACATGGTATAGAAGTTTAGACTTATGACGATGAGTCTCTCATTTCCCTGTGCTCTTTGACGTGATGATGGCGCTTCGGTCAACAGAGAGACTCATTTCCTAACGCTTGTAAAAACGGAATATCTCCATACTGATTCTATTAATAGACCTTTTCGCTATTCTCCACAAGGCTCGATTATGTAGCGTTGGAGCTTCTATCACTATTGTATACATTCGAACATTCTACAAATGTATCAAGCTATTGTTCGATTCGAATTCTTTTTTCGAATCTTAGCTAGAAGATCTATTGGGCCTAAATCAATCTGCTACTTTTTTCTCAAAACCACTGATCTTAAAACGCCACAAAAATGGTTTTCCAGAACTCCTGTACCATAAAATTTGCTATCAGAACTTCGATAAATGTTTATTCTAGCTATCAATGCAAAAAGTTCCTTTCTCTAAGCCATACTCTAATCAGCACATGAGTTTGCGACAAAACTTGTCGCAGATTGACATTTTTGTCCGGTTTTACAGCTCTATGACCATAAGGCCCTCAGTGGAGCGACATCAACAACAACAATTCAACTCAATTAGATGAGCGTAACTAGAGGGTCCTTAGTGAGGCTAATAGAAGTTATTCTACAGTCATTCTTAAGCCTGACCCACACTGGTCGTGTAAAAATCGGATGTTGCCGTCTAATGTCGTTCTCAGCGCAAGATGAACTGCATCGCCATTGGAAAATGCGTGATGAAGAAAGTCATGATAGGTCATGGCGCAGTCGGAACCAGCCTTTAGCTGCTATGTATTTTAGGTCCTTTGTTTTAGCTCGCTGACCATGAATCTTATTAGAGAAATTGCTTAACCAGCCTTAGCTTCAATGTACCGGGTGAGTCAATAGGCTATTTTAGCAAGAAGACGTGAGCCGAGAAGACGCCAGCAGAATTCTTTTGTTCGAGGATGTAATTGACAAAGCGAAATCAACTTCAAAACTTTTGTGAATCTCCTGGGGCTTTGTGTAAGTTCTGTTATGAAATCGACAACCTGAAAAGTGTACTTTTGAAGGCCGCTCACTAAAAATAGTACGTCAATATGGAAAGTAAAAACTATGTGAGCATATTCATAACCCCATGGAGACACGAGAACATAAACTATTTTCCAGGAGTATTCCTCTTTATGAGCAGCTATTTGAGATAAAAATTGTGATGCTCCAAAAACCTCTGAGCGTCCCCGTCTTTGAAGACGTCCGCGCCTTGTTGCTAAAACAGCCTAATAAACTCTTGTTGCGTTTAACAAGCCATATTTTCGTGACAAACAAGTCAAATTTGATTTGATAGAAAAAAAACTAGTCGAGTAGGGTGTGTTGAAGTTTTATTCTGCAGAAGAAACATTGAATCAGTTATAGGAATTTAGTTTGCTAAAATTGATGATTAATTTCCGTATTTATTTGCGATTTTGTGAAGAAGCTATTTTGGGGAAGCTATCGCTAGTACAAGAGATTTCTGCTTCCTAACAATGACAATTAAATCAAAGCTCCCTAAGATATAAAACATAGAAAATTACAAAAGTGTTTCCTTTAAGAGAAAAATTGAACCTCGTAATGATCAGCTTGTTAGCCTCGTAATGATCAGCTTTAAACAGCTATGAAATGTTCTCAAAGTCACCTGCAAGCGATTGCAGTCACTCTAGTCATTCTTTAACCAATCACATTGCCAGAAGTAATGCTCCATTATTACTTCACAAATTACAAATTCAATTTATTGAAGTGTTTTTTGAGGATTTGCCTTTCGCATAGACCTACCCCAAGTCTATCTCTGTAGTCTTCATTCCCTTGGATCTGCCATTCCAACATTCTGTCAAGACTGAAGAGATAGACTTAGTGTAAGTCTACTTTTCGCATTACATCCCGGGGGGGGGGGTCACTACCATATGTACCAGTACGGGATGTACCATTTTTTGGGGTACCTTTTTCAGGCTGAAAATAAATTTTAGGGTGTCATTTTTGGTAACCTCACAAATGAACCTACATTTTGGGGTGTCATTTTGGAAGAAAAATGCTCGAGGGTATTGAATTTAATCTGATTTCAGGTACTTGGTTAGAATTTCGAATTTTGGTCACAATTTTAGGGTATCTTTTTATAAAGGCCCGTACATTTTGGGGTATGGTTTTTGAAAAATTCATAAATTTTAGGGTATGATTTTACAATTGAAAATGGCACACCCCCGTCATCCGCCTATTGAAGTGACCCCCCGGGATACATGGGAAACAGAAGAGTAGATTTTTTCACCTGGTGCTAATCCGCAACAGACACTAGAAAGAAGGCAGCTTCGTTGTTTTTTGTGGTCAGTTCAAGATAAGCTAAGCTTGATAAATGCCACTTGTTTGAAATAAAAAGTTACAGCAGTATTGTTTTAGAGTTGGAATTTCATCAAGACCGCATTTACACTGTACCGGCATAACTTTAGATCCGTAACAAAAATGTGCGGATCAGCTTATGCTGTTCTTGTCGTGTTTTTTCCTTCGATGTGTAGAATAATCATTTTCTGGTGCATTATAAACGCTCTTGTACCGTAACGACTTTGCAGGGAATCACAACTGTACTGGTGCTATGTATACGTGGTTTTTAAGTGATGTTAGTGGTGTAATCCTCTGACTTTGCAGCCAAAACAGTCAAGCGGACAGGGTTCGATACCCGGTAGAGCCCAACCACTTGAGCGTCATGACAAGGGGTCGCGGACTCGATTAGCGCTTAGCTAAATCTGCGATCCCAGCGCTTGGCGCTTAAAACCACAACTTCACCTTCACCTTAAACCTCACGGAGAAGACGGATGTCTAGCGCAATTACAAGAGGGAGAATATGGACAAATGTAACGAACCCAAAACAAAATATCATAACAGAAGAAAGTAGCGAAGCAAAGTGAAGCAGAATGCTAGGCCCCAGTGCTTCAAATCATGTAAAATCATTACTTTTTGTGGATACTTTCAGGCTACCGATGGGTCTCAACGCCTTTCAGCACCAATTCGTACGCCAATATGAAGGACAAATTATGTTAGTTTGCTGCTAGTAAAACGTTGAATATTGCAGGAATTTAAATGAAAACGACTAAACGACAGTATTTACCATACACTAATATATTGAATCTGAGTCCGTGAGAATCTCGATCATTCATCTTTGTTTAAAACACCATCAATTTTGTGCGTGATTTAAATTCGTGATCTAGACAATGCGCATTTGATCAGAATCAACCCTTGAGTTTCGTGGCGTTCCGGGTCATAGTCAAAGGAGTACAAGCTGGTAAGTGGTAATCGCACGCCGAATAACGACACCAAAGTCTGGCTACGAAATAATTTCCAAGGAAATTGTCCCTCCGAAAATTCAATACGTTATCTGTTCCTTTTATGGTTACCCGACGACAAACAAATACTGTTGCAACTTTTCGACTTTTAGTCGAAATGTCAGAAAACTGGAGAGAATTACCGAAACAGATCTTTTGCTCCCCTAACGGAAAACTAACAATGGGCAAAAGGTTATGTCTTTTCGTGGACCTAAGCTTTGGAATGACCTTTAATTTGATGTTAAACAGGCGCCCTTCCTTTTGACATCTTCAGGAATAGAATTGATAACAATAAAAATGCTTATTTTGTTAATGTTATGCAGTATATATCTTTTTAATTTGTAGATGTTTTTTTGCCACGGCCCCTGAAAAGCAGTTCTAATGGACTGACAGGGCTACTGTGCCTAAATAAATAAAAATGAAAAAAATGAATGAGTGAATTCGTTCGAGTCAAATAAACTGCAATCTCTTCATCCCAATAGAGTCACCAATCTTTCTAGCGTTTCTTCGTACTTTTGAGGGGTGTATATATCTCCTTCCAAAGAACATACGAGATTCTCATGAGAACAAAATGATTTCTAATGGATTTAAAGGTGCCTTGGGGAAATGAGGAATTTCTCTTCAAAATAGTTCGCTACTTCTGCAAAGTGTTGTCCCCATTGACCATAAAAGACCGTAAAATTCTGAAAAGATTGACAAGCAGTCGATACGTGGACGATTTCGTGTCTTGGTTTCCTCAGGTTTCGATCAACAGGACGAGTTTTCAAAGATTTGAATCTCGCACAGGACGACATAATAAGCTACTACCGTTTGGAACTAAATTGCAGTTATCGCAAACAAAATTTCCTCGGGGAACAGGAAATTTAGAGGCTAAAGGTCTATGAAGAACTCCAGACGATATATCGAGAATCAATGTCTTTGTGACAATGAAAATACCACCAAAGCTTCAAAATTCATGAGACATAATGAAAAGCATAGCTACCATTTGCGACTAGACTCTAGTTGTGATAAAACAAAAAATCGTCTGAGAATAGGAAATTTAAAAGCGAAAATCAAGTTTTTATGAGTAAGGAAAGAGTATAGAAATTTTTGAAATAAAAAAGCAATGAAACAGTTTACCAAAATTAATACTGACAAAGCAATACCATTTTAGCCGAATGAGAGAAAAGTTGGAGAGCTGAAGTTTTGGTTTATTTCCTTTAGTAAAAGAAAGATATGACATTGAAGAAATTTCCTGCAGGGCCTGAGAATTTAAACTGAAGAAAACTTTGTTTTACAGAGCAAACTCAATTGTATCGTTTTAGTGCGGCTTGCTTTTGGTCTCGCCCTCAACAAAAATATCAATTGAGTATTCGAGAAAGCTTCAATCATATATAAACATACTAAAATTGATTATTTAGCAAGCAAATCACTTCGTTTCAAAATGAAAACCAACTTAATGTCGATTAACCAACAACGTGTAACCAACTGGTGGCTATGTTAGGCTACTTTAACAGTAACAAACAAAGGCTTGCCCTTCTAAAATTCTCTCATAATTCACTAAAAATCATTCTGAAATCAACAAATTAATATCTACTCACCTGTCATAGTAAAACGGCAGTACATTCAATCTTCCTTTGAAAAAATTTCTTGTTGGTCTTCCCTGGCTGTCTTGAGAAATAATTATGTTACAGTATCTTACAGTTCGTTATTTAAAATTCAACATTTCCTATGAATTTTTGATCAATGCAGGGACCCGTTGTATTTCCACTTGAGTTCGGTGAACGACTGAATACCCATTCAAGTGTCTCATTTTAGTGTTAATCGTACTTGTGGCTGTAAGCCTCCCTTTCAATTCACCACCCCTTATTTCTCTGTACTTGTTCTTGGGGAAAGGTCTTAAACCGTACCCTTTAAAAGTTATACCGTTTGAGCAAAATAAACAGTCCCCGTTTGAAAGGTCACTGCTCCCTGGGTATGGAGGCTTTAATATTGGCAAGTATAGCATTCAACATTGGACATGTTCAAATATCTCTTTAAAAAATACCTGACTGAAATCGGCCACTCCGTTCTGAAATCATGAAGGATTTTTCAAGAAAGCTACTTCAAGAAAACTTCAAAACAGGCCAAAACACGACCAAATTTTCCACCTTACATCCATGACATTCACATACTTTACCACGTGTTATCCCTTTGGTATGATGGAAGTGTCATCCCTTGGACTATAGATAATAAAATTATTCCGGGCGAATTCATCCTCCCAAGAGTGCTAAAACTTGTTGAAGTCATTCCCGTGAGACAAAAATATTGGGAAAACTTGATTGTGATTTTAGACACATTATGAAGGTTTCTTGGAGGGGCTCTCTAGGGAAAATCCCTCACAGTTGCAGAACTGAGTCGCCAACTTCAGTCAGGTAAATTAAAACAAAATTGAACACGTCCACCAACTGAAAATATATTTGCCGATATTGTTGTCTTGATATCTGGGGAGCAGTAAGTAGCCTTTCAGACAGGGATTGTATTTTTTCACTCACCTGGTAGAAACGCGAGAGATCAAGGGTGCAAAAACTTTTAATTAACTACCGCTATTTGGTCTTGCTGCTTCGGTAGCTGCACAGGACATGGATGTGTAAACTCACTTTACTTTTTCTCCAATTAATGAATTCTACATTGGTGCAAAGACTTTTAATGAACTACCACTTAGTGCCAGGACACCTGACAATGTATCTGTTTGAAGGAATATTATGAACAATATTTATTTATAAGATTTTAACATGTTAATAGATACTACAGTAGTGTCCCGCATATAAGAAACAAAAAATTCAGTTTTAGGTCTGACATGTTTCTTATAAAATGAGGTAAAATTCAAATCAGGGTAGAGTTTCTTATCAGAAAATTCATGCACTATCGATCAACTACTCAGACACAAAATTATGATTGTGATAAATAACATATTATTCTGATTTACATTTGCAAATTTTCACTTCCAGTAAATTATATAATTATTCCAGGAAGGTGCTTTTTTGCTTAGTCTTGTTAAATAAGAAACAATGTTTTTTCAGACCTGTACTAGTTTCTTATAAAATGGGGTATTGTTTTGAAAATCACGGTCTGTGTTTCTTAAATTTGTGTTTCTTATAGAGGGGGGCTTTGGGGTTTCACGGGTTGCGGGTCTGACCAATTTTAGCCCTCGGGTTTCGGGTTTTACGTCTAAATTGTGCGGGTTTTCGGGTTTTGAGATGCTCCACGGGTTGCGGGTTTGGCCAATTTTGATGCTCGAGTTTCGGATTTCTTTCAAAAATTCCAATGTTTTCGGGTTTTCGAAGTCATTTATTCCCTTTTAGTTAGCCGAGATCGAAAAACCAGCTTCCGAATGCTTGAAACGATGCACAGAGTGTCAGTGAGAACGAAAATGTCGGAAATAGTCGAAGATTATCACCAAAAATTGAAATTTTGCGTTCCGAAGTGCAATTTCGGGTTTCGAATTTTTTGCTTGCGGGTTTTCGGGTTTTTGCTAATTTTGGTCCGGGTTTGCGGGTTCTAGTACCCCCCAAAGCCCCCCTC
>REGL01000064.1:481265-498369 GCA_004194395.1 Aurelia aurita complex sp. Pacific
AAAATTTCGTATCCTGTTCTCATTTCTATTGATGAAAATAGTTGCAACTACGATATTGTATATTCTGTCTGTCCTTTGTTTGTGATTGTGAAGAATTGCTAAGTTGTTGAACCTTTTTTGGGACATTCTTGAGCGAAGCCAAGTTTTTAGACGCCTTGCTAAAGAGAATGATCGCTCACCAGTTGCACTTGTTGCAGGATTGACACTCAGCAGTTTAAAAATTTGGACAATTTCACTTATTAGCAATCTTTGAGCAACTGGAATTTGTTTCAAAAACCTCCAGATATCATGAAAGCAATCTATCTTCACATCTTTCACTAAAAGTTTGAATATTTCAAGCTGTGGTAACAAAAGTGAAAGTTTTACGTCGTCGGCATAATTCTCCTCGACGTATTTCATTTCAGACGAAACGTCGCTTGCATAAACGAAGTTAACGAGAAGAGATTCAAGATTCTGGGAAGAAATAAAGCTGGGCTGTTTGAACCTCTCATTGATTGCTTCGACAATGAGATCCAATGCCTCAAAAAGTTCTTATTTTTCATCAAGCCAAAGTGGCCACCTACTCTTTCTGAATCATATTTGCACACACCGTTTCACGTTTCAAAAGAAGTTGCTGAGCTCATTTTAACATGATTTCTAGAAATCGAAAAACTTTATCTTGAAAATTATTGGGGGGGCTAAAGCCCCCCCAGCCCCCCGGCTCCGCGGTCCCTGATCCAAGCCCCTCAGTTTGCTCGATCCCGATTCCCTGAGCTTTCCCTGACAGTTCCCCCACACCATCTTCAACAAACATTATGTCTTTTGAAGAATTATGTTTATTCTTTGAAGTGATTTTTCCTTCTGGTACCAAACTTTGATCTTCGAGTCAAACGCAGTCTATGGTTTGTTTATTCTTTCCTCGACCTTGATTAGATTTTCAGTACCTACACATGAAAACATTTGCCGCGCTTGGTATGCGTTTGGCGAGACATCTGTTGGTCACAGCTGTTATTTTTCATGCGCTTTCAGACAGATCCTTGGGAAAAAAGTTAGTAATGCACAAGGTATGTGATATTCACACCTTCAACAGCCATGATCCATCACATTCTTGATCTCTATCGCTGAATCCCACGGGTACTCCCAAAGGTTGAGCTAAGATTTGTTGCCCAGGTTTCCAGGCGACTCGTGTTTAAAGCCTGTATCACCTCGAAGGGAAATCATTTCGAATATATCGCAAGCTATTTTGGGATTTTTAGATTCTCTCACAATTTTCAAAAGGCAAGTTATCCACTATAAAGTAGTGACATTTTTTACGTAATTCATCGTAACCCCGACTTGACGTCGAATGTCAGACAGAATCTAGTATAGTATCCATTAGTTTTTAATGGTTCGTAATGTAGTTGTATGCAGTTAATTGTTGCTTTATATCACAAATAAAAACAACCAAACTACAACAAAATATGATGTTATATGGCTGCCATAGCTGGAAAGGACATGAGGTCATCGAGTTCCAACTACGGCAGCCACCAACATCAATGCTAATATATACATTGAATTATGCATTGAAGAAACAACTTGGGCGCCTAAGAAAGAAGGCCTCCCTCCACCTTTCAGCAGATAATTGACTCTAACGAATATACACAAATAGATGAAACACCCAAAAATTTCATGAAGATTGTAGTATACCAGATCTGTTATTCGAGATACAAATGGGAGTAGTGCTTCTTTACCTGCTAAAAATACCAGAAATAAAACGAAACTGTTGCTGCTGTTTTGTGCTTGAATCTTGATCTGAAAACCTTTTCGTATCTTTGAGGAAGGAAATTTTTGCTTCAAGGATTATTCGATTGATAATGAAAATTATAATGTGAGTCTTCGAACAGAAGCCAACCACACAAAGCTTTATCATCTAGGTTGACATTTAAACCAGGAATATCAGAGAGCTGATCAAAAAGAATCAAAACTTGGAGCAATGCAGGAGAAAGTGCTCGTTGTCTTCCGTTTCGGTACCACAAGCACAAAATGGAGTACCATTCAAAGTTATGTCTAAATTTATGTTCATTCAGTACGCTAAACTTTAAACGCAACTTTGTGAGTAATCTCGCTCCTTCGATATCAGAAATATTGCAGACAAAATTTCGCTCCGGTCGAATAAAGAAGGACAGGTTGAAAAACGATGCACGACCGAAACTCACGACCAATTTTTCCCAATATTTCTACCTGTCAGCAATGACTTCAACACGTTTCAGCACGTGTTATCTGCTTTGGAGGATCAAACCCCCCAGAATGATATTGTTATTGCGATGATCCCAGGGATGACACTGTCGTTCTCCTAAAGGGATAACATCACGTGCTAAAGCATGTAAAAGTCATTTCTGTAAGGCAAAACATTTGGTCATGATTTTAAGCTTGCTTTGGAGGTTTCTAGAATGGGCTTTCTCGAGAAAATCCCTCCATACTTTCAGAACGGAGAAGCCGATTCCAGTCTGGTCAATTTCAAATTGGATATGAACATGTCCATCGTTATATAATACCTATAATACCTTTTACAATATTATCGTCTTGCCATCCAGGGAACAGTAGCCTTTCAAACAGGGATTGGTTTTCTTTAATCATCCGGGGTCAACTATTTTATACAGACAGGTGGATTGTACCTCTAGGCTACAACCAACAATCTCTAAAACTTTCAAGGTAGATAGATGCAAACAGAGTTTCCACAATTTTTGACATCTTCATTAAATGGAGTTTTCTGAAAAAAGATTAATGTTGAAGTACGTACGCTCGTGTGATAAGCTTTATATTACCGATAGTTTCGTTGTAGATTTCAGCAAAAAGATGACATCTTTGAGAATCTACTGAATTGCAAAATATTGAAAATACACCTCCTCCGCAGCAAATCTTCAAATTTTGAAGAACTACAAATTAAGATCTTCAACCAATCCTTAGCCTGCGCGCAGACCCAATATTGGGTCTGCGCGCAGCAGGCTAACATTCCTTAGCATGGTTAGAAACGCTTCTGCCAAAAAAGACATCATTTCAAAGAATTAAACTCTAGAATGGTCAACGAACTGCTATGCATGCACATTCTTTAAGAGCTCACCTCAAGATCTGTTGTCACAGAGAGAACTCAGTTCCTCTATTTGAGTTCTTTTTTGAGACTGTAGCCTTCGCCCTGGACTGAAAACTGCTCTGGGAGTCCCAGAATAAACTACACTGATATAGTTGGACCCAGCGATGACGATTTAGCTTGAACTAATGATAAACCAATTTCGAATTGTTCCTAGATAGTTTATCGATAAAGGTGCTTTGAGACCTGAAATATTGACTTCGAAAGTTCAAATTTGCCTCCATGTTCAGACTTAGAGCTTTGGCCTTTTGGCCTAAGCAAATTACTGAAGCACAACAAAAATTTTAAACTAAAATTAGAGAAAAATGAAAAATGGCACAATTGGAGACATCTATAAACGGCACAATATATCTGTCAATTGGTATTGGTAGACGACAACAACGACTCAACTGAAAACAACGAGAACGAGGCTAACAACAACAACAACATACGACAAGAACATTTTTACCTTATAAGGACAAAATTATTCTTGTAAACTAATTAACCTTATATGGACAGACAATATACTATAAATAGAGGTAAATACTCCGAATAATCAGTTGCTCTGAAGATGCCCTAGTGGGCGAAACTAGTCAGCACTGAAATAAAGAATAAAAAGCGCAAAAGACCAAATTGATGCCTGTTTTCTTCGAATGGTTAGGCCCTCTTCAACGGTACACTTTATGTCAATTGGTAGCCTGTGTAGACCTGTGTACCAGATTTAGTTCTCTGGAGTCTGACACACAGGCTATCACTTGGTGACTTCTGCCAATAGAATATAATGTGATCTTAGTTTTGTTCAAATTTATCAAGGCTATTGTTGATTCATTTGCTGTGCTTCAAGAATTTGCTTAGGCCAAAGTCAAAATTAAATGTTGGTGAAAGTTTTTGTTAACTCTCTAAAATGATCGAGCAGGTAAAGGTTCTTTAAATTCAATTTTACGCCCTGAAGCCCTGATTACAAGTTATTATCTCTTCTAGCCACGTCAAACAACGATAGTTTTGGCTACCCGCAATTTGTGTTTGTTGCAGAGAAGCTAAGCAACATTATGTTACACTATTCATGCGAGAAGCTAGTGCCCGTCCCAAAAAGCCTTCAAAGTGAATGGAGTATTGAAGGCCATTGGCTCATTCAATGTAATATTTCTTGCTGGGAAAATTGATTGAAAATGAAAAGGCGTTTGAGTCGGTCACATGTTGTGATAAAAATAATNGCTCTGAAGATGCCCTAGTGGGCGAAACTAGTCAGCACTGAAATAAAGAATAAAAAGCGCAAAAGACCAAATTGATGCCTGTTTTCTTCGAATGGTTAGGCCCTCTTCAACGGTACACTTTATGTCAATTGGTAGCCTGTGTAGACCTGTGTACCAGATTTAGTTCTCTGGAGTCTGACACACAGGCTATCACTTGGTGACTTCTGCCAATAGAATATAATGTGATCTTAGTTTTGTTCAAATTTATCAAGGCTATTGTTGATTCATTTGCTGTGCTTCAAGAATTTGCTTAGGCCAAAGTCAAAATTAAATGTTGGTGAAAGTTTTTGTTAACTCTCTAAAATGATCGAGCAGGTAAAGGTTCTTTAAATTCAATTTTACGCCCTGAAGCCCTGATTACAAGTTATTATCTCTTCTAGCCACGTCAAACAACGATAGTTTTGGCTACCCGCAATTTGTGTTTGTTGCAGAGAAGCTAAGCAACATTATGTTACACTATTCATGTGAGAAGCTAGTGCCCGTCCCAAAAGCCTTCAAAGTGAATGGAGTATTGAAGGCCATTGGCTCATTCAATGTAATATTTCTTGCTGGGAAAATTGATTGAAAATGAAAAGGCGTTTGAGTCGGTCACATGTTGTGATAAAAATAATGACAGTTGAACCTGTTTTTACCCAGCTGGGTCATTTATGTATTGTCAATAGCCATAGATAACATTGTAGCATTAATGATTTATCATTGAACTGTATTCATTCATTGCTTATGTTAAGACTCGGTAGTGGATATCTGATTCAAGTAAAATTACCTTTACTATGTAGTGTTGCTTGTACAAGGATGGCTGTTATGAATGGAAGAGAGGCTAAGGTGATACCAGCTTAGTCGAGGTACACGTATTTTCTTTCGTGAGAAACTCAGCTCTGATCGACAAAAAATTAAGAAACTCCCAATGCTAGGAAAATATAACTTAAGAAGTTTTTATTTTGATTATCATCTCTTTACTTTATCTTCACTCGTGTCCTGTATATCATATCAAATAAGGTCTTTTAGTAATATCTAAAGATCGGAAAGGCTATCAAAAAACTTTTTTCGAAATGTTCACGAGGGCGCAGGTGGAAAATTGTTCTTGAAAGTTTAAGACATTCGCAAGAAACTCTGAGTACTCCAAATCTGATAATTCTAAGAATCTTTCAGTACTGGCCTAAATTCCTAGTTTCTTTTAAAAAATACGTGTACCGTGGTGGGATATTTTCTGGAATATCCGGTAGTGATTAGCTTTAGCGTTAGGTGGGGGTCTTAAGGGTTAACAGTTAGCTCCTTTTGGCCATTTAGACCGGTTTACTGTTTTTTTGTCGTCGAAATGGCAGTTTGGTGGTTGCTTTCTCCTTCAACGGATAGGAGATCTCTTTGCTAAATATGATTCGAGAAGGCAAATTGTTGCAAAGTTTAAGATACAGCTATGAACAAACATAACTGATTCGAGATAATTTTGGGGAGAATTCCGCATTCATTTTTACCAGCGGATCTGAAATTAGCTTTCAGTTATAGTCACAAGGCAGTCGTCTGTGACATCGAACCGCGGTGATCGATGCAAGGTGTTGGAAGATGTTTATGATTGTTTCAGCTGAATTTTGATAGATGCGGTATTTTTTATATTTTGTGTTTTTAAAAAACTATTTTAGTTCCAAATTTGCAGAAATCTTGCCCCCGAATTCTCGGGGGGGGGGGGGGGGTACACTCTTTTTTTTTTATAAGAATATTTAAAATTTTGTCCAGCCTCGATATTCTTAAGAAAGTTTCGTTTTGAGCCTGAACATATTCTTAAAGTATTTGTGTCAGTCATGCGATTCTCTGTTATGAACATCACAAACCAGGCAACTGCTGAAAAATGAGACATAAATATGCCAACTGAGGCTGGCAATATTCTTATAATATTCTTGAAAACTGGATGATTCTGAGCCTGAATATTCTTATAAACATTATTCTTATAAAAAGAAGAGTGTATCATTATCAAACTTATGTAACATCTCGGAACGAGGCTTCTAAGAAATTGCAGATGAAAACGGCCTAATTTTTTTCAACGCCGGTTGTAAAATTGCTGTCAGTCAGTAGTAGTGATGTTTTTATCCATATTTTGATGCAATGGACAAGCACCAGGAAGATGTTTTGATTTTATGAGTTTTCAACCATGTTGAGAAGAAGAGTTGGGAGTTTTGCTGAACAATGTCTTGCTTGCAGGCATTTGTTGTGTCAACAATGCAAAGAAGAACAGCTTCGAAAAATTCTCTCACAAAAAATGAACAGTCGGAAAATCAACATTCATACTAGGCTCAGTGCAAGCAGAAGTGATGTGGAAAGTGTCGAAATCTCATTTCTGGACGTGAATATGAAGAAAGATGGTGATGTTCCTCCTGATGCTGAGTCCGGCGGTTGCAGCAAAACTGAAGGCAGGCCTGATAAATCTGTAAACTTCAGATACAACATCAGAACGAACAACAAGCAGCTCCTCCATCAAACAACAACCTTCCTCCGCAGAATCCCAATTTCGAAGAAAGAAACACTTACGTTTGGTTCACAGAGCAGATCGATGAGCTCTGGAACTGAGGATAAAGTTAAAGTAAAGAGAATTTACGCAAGAAGTCCTTTCAGATGGATTGATATTAAAGTGAAAATGTTTCTCATGAGAAGCTTTTTTGACCAGGAATTCGATGAAGGAGAGTTTTTGAATGGTGCAAGACAGGTTAGAATATGGCCATTGACACTTTTCACTTACAACAGCTTCCCTGGTGGAAACCATGCAAAGTCCACACAGTCCACAACTACTCTCCTCCGC
Organism: Aurelia aurita complex sp. Pacific; assembly: GCA_004194395.1. Classification (NCBI taxonomy): domain Eukaryota; kingdom Metazoa; phylum Cnidaria; class Scyphozoa; order Semaeostomeae; family Ulmaridae; genus Aurelia; species Aurelia aurita complex sp. Pacific. The sequence continues at coordinate 488,392 of REGL01000064.1, forward strand.
TGGTTTCTAGTTCCGTAGTCCATGGTTCTTGGTTCCGTAGTTCTGTAGTCGATGGTTCCGTGGTCCGTAATTTTGCCAGGGATTTTTCCAAAACAATGGAAAAACGATACATATTTTTTTATGAGAAACTAAGAATTTGAGCCAGTACTGAAGGTTTCTTAAAATTATCAGATCTGTGCCCTCCTGAATATTTCAAAACAAGATGTTTTGAAGCCTGTTCAATGTTTAGACATGACTCAAGTACTTTCCAAGTAATTTGATACAGGAGACAAGTGAGAATAAAGAAAAACACGCTAGAGTTTGTTGGTTTTTTGGTGATCTGAGTCTGAGTTTCTTATAAGCGGTTTCTTATGAAAGAAATACTGGTAGATAATGTCATGGCTCCACGCCGGAGATCTCTGGTGTAGGCTGCATGGTTTGCACCCTGGAAAAACTTGAAAGCTTTTAAATACAGTAGGGTTTAAATCTGCAAGAAATCAGAATGAAAGAATAAACAGTTGACAAACCTGTGCATGCAGTTTTGTTACTTAGTACTTGGTCTATCAAGCTGCAAAAAACCAGTAAAGGCAAAATGATGTTTGTGAAACGGTGCATCATGTTTGCAAAAAAGTGGCCTGCTCCTTCATAATATCATGAGACAAAGCTGAGTGGTTTGAAATTTGGAGGTAGTTTGGTTAAAACCTTTGAATTGTTCAGTAGCATTGCAGTCACATGGCTTTTTTTCATTGTTAAAGAGAATAGACAGCTATATTATGTAGCTGCTATAGATATGTGATAGAAAACACCTACCCACTCATTGTTCCTTTAGCTACACGATGAAGCTGCACTTGTCCAAGTTGTCAAATTACATTTTAATTTTGCCGGGGCCAGCTTTTTATTATATTGATTCCCTTTAATGTTAGTATCATCAAGATAACATATTATAAGTATATGCATGCAGTAATTTCCTTATTTTACCTTTCATTGCTGTAAAAGCTCAGATCACAATTAATCTCTATCTAGGGGCTGGTTGTTTTTGAAAACATGAACCTACTAATTTCAATGTTTGCTTCCATAGGAACAAATCCAATCAGGCTCATGTGCCCTTAAGAGAGTGTGGCCTTTGATTGCCATTGATATCCTATTCAGATTCTCTCTATCTAAATATCTGTGCAATGTTTCTTTATTCATCACTAATTTCAAAATTATATCCCTCCTCCAGGCTATTTGCTTAGTTTCATCATACATTTCTGATGGCAAATTTGAAAAGCTTTCTGGTATGCTCTCAGATAAGGTATTTGATTTTTCTAAAAGAGACTTTTTGAGTAAAATAGATAAATATAACTTTACTGTGATAGCTATTCTGTAAAAATGAACGGAAATTGTCCAGTAAGGTTAAATAAATGAATCCTTTTGTAATAGAAGAATTTGTGGGTCAATTTATCCTTTTGGTGATTAGTGATTTTGAGTTTACAAGGCTGGTTTCAAAGATTTATAATGCAATCTACACCTGGGGGGAGTACACAATGTGGGGATGGATGAGGGTCTGCCACCTGATGTTCAGAAAACTACTCTCTTCTAATTGCCAAAATTTACCCTCATCCCCATTTTTGTGATGAATTTTGGCGGAAAACTATCCATTTTCAATGATTTTTTGCTCATTTCACCCAAACTGAAATCACCCACCCATATGGGTGGCACATACCCGTACCCTCACCATGTTATGTACTCCCCTCCAGAAATCTAAAATCAAGATTTGAACTAGTGGTGAGCAAATTTTTGTCCATTTTTCTACGGACTGCTTTCTAAATTACAAGCATTTTTTCAAATCATTTGCTAAGGAACGGCCCAAATCTTGTGAAAAACATTGATCAAACGTTTAAAGACCGAATTTGAAAGAAAAAATGGAAATTTATACTTTGCATTGATGCAAAGCTTTGATATGGAGATTAGCGACAATCGAAGGGTTTTAAATTGTCAAAGATTGTGTGAGGATCGTGCGACCACTTGTGCAACTGATCATAAGTGATCCACCTTCTATACTGGATTTAGAAAATTTATTTTTACCTTTTTATGATGATTGATTTAGGCTGTTTCTAGGCTAAGAATCTTCAAGAAATCGGCTGTAGCACAAGAGATAGGAGGTAGAAAATTTAAAACAAATGGCCAGTGCCCAGTATGACTTAGATCTTGATAACAGATGACAGTGTCGGTCGTGTCGGTTTTTGCATTGGCACACCCAGTATATACGGGGTGCGCCAAAATAAACTGTGCACGTTTGGCAGGCCACAATATATCGTACACTGGACCGATTTTGAAGATTCATGACTTAATCTTTAGCAAAAGCCTGAATTAGATTCAAGGATTTTTTGCAAATTTTTTGTTTTCATTTTTTAGAGCTAGATGCGAGCTTCTTAAAATTTTCGTTCTCGAATACACTGAAAACGATCAAAAAGCGTCGATCAAATTTTCTAAAGAATCGATATGAATGGATAAAGAGAAAACTTGTTCGTTGTGATTTGGGATTTAGAAATCGATTAATTGTATCGATTAATTGTATCGATTAATTCATTGATTTCTAGATCCCCAATCACCACGAAAAAGTTTTCTCTTTGTCGATTCTTTAGAAATTTTGATCGACATTTTTTGATCGTTTTCAGTGTTTTCGAAAACGAAAATTCTAAGAATCTCGCGTCTAGCTCTAAGACTTGGAAACAAAAAAATTGCAAAAAAATCCTAGAATCTAATTGGGGTTTTTTGCTAAAGATTAAGTCATGAATCTTTAAAATCGGTCCAGTGTACGATTTATTGTGGCCTGTCAAATGTGCATAGTTTATTTTGGTGCACTCGGTATTTCCAATAATATTTTGACTTTCAGGCAAAAGAAGACTCAAGAGAGCTTCATTATCATAACATGGACAAGAAGAGTTTAAAAGTCTTTGATGATGAAATTGATAACGTCTCTCTTTCAAACATGGACTTTGTTTACGATGGTAAAGGTATGCTGTTTTTACAGTAGAAAAAATTCTAGATTCAGTTTGTCACAAAATTTGAATATATAACCAAAGTACTTGTGTCTGAAAAATGTCTGTGTCTGAAATTTTTATAGCAATAGGAAAGCTGGACATTCCCTGAATACTCAACGTAATATTGTCTGATTATACACTCTTTAGCGATGAGAAAGTTCTGACAGTTGTTTCTTCTTAAGCTAACATTGTATCATGATGTTTGCGACGAGAAAGATATTCCGAAAGGGAGGTACCTCTTGTCCTCCAGTATCTTGTGGGGTGACTGGCCAAATGGCTTATAGAGTTTCCGTTTGGTGACTGCAGTTAAGCTCGGTCGCGTGAGATCAAAATCTGGATGGGTGAAATTCCAGATTAGACTCATTCCAAAAGTCTCTTATTTCGCTCTCCAAACTGCCTTGTCGCTACAGCTGAAGCAATAACAACAACAACGAAAGTTAGAGGGACTTATGCAATGAGTCTAATTCCAGATGCCCGACCAAGCAACTCACTTTGTCGTCCTTCGGAAGGTATGCTAAACAAGGGCCCCCTTTTCTGAATGCGCTATGTATGGTAGGCCAAAATTAGCTGTAATGTAGCTAGAAATCTTTCCAGTCTACGTTGAGTAATGTAATGAATGAATGAAAATTTAGTGGTGTTTATTCGGTTTTGAAGAAGTTTGTGCGTGTGTGTTTATGTTTCTCCTTTAAATCATAGAAAAGACCGTGTGTAGCAAAAGAAGTTCGAGTTTGTCGTATTCAAAGCTACGCAACAGGCTTAGATTTCAAAGATCAATACTAATCCTTGATCTTAAAGGGGCTCCGTCGTCAAAATGTAAACAAAACGATTTTTGCAGTTTTTTGAAAGGTGATATCACACAGGATTTTCGTATTTTTTTCAAAATAAAATTTGCTGTTTGGGCATTAATCCTTGTACTTCACTAAGAAACAAACCAAACATTCATATCTTTTACGATTGCTCGGATATAAGCGGATTTTTAACGGTCACTTTTTGGTGGACTTGGTGAAGCCACCAATCAAACTGCAGAGAACAATGGATGAACAAGTGATTATCCCCGACACGTGAATTAATCCTTGTACTTCACTAAGAAACAAACCAAACATTCATATCTTCTACGATTGCTCGGATATAAGCGGATTTTTAACGGTCACTTTTTGGTGGCTTGGGTGAAGCCACCAAACAAACTGCAGAGAACAATGGATGAACAAGTGATTATCCCCGACACGTGCGAGTTTACGGATTTGTTTACTGTTTGACGACGGAGCCCCTTTAAGCCTCTTTGAAGGTTTGATGTTGAATATGTTTTGTCCTTAAAGAGGAGCAGCCATACAGAATTTCATTTTGATAAACCTGCGATAATCATTCATACATGAAACATTTGTATTCTACTACTATAGGAAGAAAGTTTGCCGATATTCTGGTAACATGCCATTGCATCGCAGAAGATTTTGTTTCAAAGAAAATTGGAAATATTGAGATGATTGGTCCACCCCCTCAAAGAATATATAATTTTTCGTGAGTGTCGGTATTTTTCTTAAAGGCTAGTTTCCAGTCAGTGGAATTTTCTTAGCCGGCAGGAATTCTATTGCTTAGGACAGCAACTGTCGCTTTTCAATTGACTAGAAATTCAACATTGAGTGATTTTTTACTGTGTAAGATTCCGCCAACTCAGAAAGTTACACTGACTTGAAATCCGCCTTTAATTTATTTTTCAAGGGTCTATGAAATAAGCAATAGATAATTTTTTCCTAATTTTAAGTTTACGAAGATGATAATGCATTCCAAAAGACTAATGTATTCCAAACCCCCCCCCCCCCTGATTTAAGTCTGCAGACAGGATTGATTTTGCGCTAGCTGATGCTGAATTTGTTTCAATGATATGTTTCAAGGCCCTTCATATCTACACACATCACAATTGCACTGAATGCCAGACCAATGGCTTTATCAGTCGTTTAAATATGTTAACAGTTTCCGAGGATTTGATCTCATTAGGTAAACTATTCCATACCTTGGGACTCAATCATCTAAGACTGTTTGTACCAAATGTTACTTGATTAGGTCTGTGATGATGTAGGTCGTGGGGGTTTCTCGAAGAACGATTCGGATTGGAAACTGATTTGAAATGAAAAATATCCAGCATAAAAGTTGGATTTTGTTTTTTCATACCGGGTGTCCCAAAAAAGTATACCGATTTGGTTGAATCCAGCGACATGAATTTATCTTCGATCAATGGCTAATCACTCTCAAAATGTTCCTCGATAATTAACTTGGACATAGATACCTCACTTGTTGGTATTGGTACTTTGAGAGCAGAAATATTAATCTTGAAAGCTCAAATTTGCATCCATTGCAAACCAGAGCTTTGGCCTTTTGGCCTAAGCCAATTCCTGAAGCGCATCGAAATTGAGAAGTCAAATTAATGAAAATTTAAGAAACTTCCCAATGGGTGACTTGTGGGGGACTTCTGGAAAACGGAATAACACAAGATCTAAATATTGTTCAAATTTTATTGAGGCTATCGTTGATGCTGTATCGCTGTGCCTTAGACCAAAAGGCTAAAAAAGCTCTGGTTTTCAGGAAGAGGCAAATTTGAGCTTTCAAGATAAACATGTCTGCTCTCAAAGTACCAATATTAACAAACGAGGCATCTATGTTCAAGTTAACTATCGAGGAACATTTTTAGAGTGATTAAACATTGATTGAAGCAAAATTCACAGCGCTGGAGTCAACCAAATCCGTATACATTTTTTTGGGACACCCGGTAGTCTAAATTCGATCTATTTATTTCAGGTTCATTCGAGAATTTACACCTGGTGTTACAGCAAATTGGATAATAGACAGAATAACATATTACAAGACTTTTTCCGTTGACTGAATGAGTGAAATAAAGGTGGAATGTATTCTTTGTAAGTTTGCTTTTATTAATTTCATCTCTCTTAGCGCATGCTTTGTTTGTAATGAAGCCTGTTTTGGGGCATTCCCAATAAATGTTCAATTTTGTCTGGCTAGATTGAGAACTTTAACATTGAACCTTGTCTTTTCTTGCCTATTGTTGTTCCAATTTTGCAACTAAATATTTTGCAACATCAATAGTCTTTCAAGAAAATAAACTTCAAACAGACCTGATTGATGTGTGGGAGCATGCAAGCGCTGCTCGTAGCCGCATTTTGCCATTTCGTAAAAGATCATCATTGCCATCCCTTGCCGCATTGGCTTGTGGGTATGTTGTTACAGATCTTCTTTTGGCGATGGCGAGAATTGCGCCCCAACAACATGCAACCAGCAACAAGCATTCTTTGAAGGTTAACACGTCGTGGAATGTTTTTATCAAAGTGCTGTGGTAATTGGATTAAGTCACCAGTAAGTGACGGATGGAACTACAATCCTTGCCAAAAGGCTAGTGGAGAGCCGTCAAAGAGGTTCTAATCTCTTTTCAGTTCAAATAAAGGGGGGCTTTATCTTCGAAGAGTCTAGGTTTTGGTCAATCGTCCAATAACTTTTGGCCACGATTGTAACATTGATTAGAGGCACATTTGCTTCAACAAAAGAGCTTCAGTTTGCAAGCATACTTTTCAAAAACATTTTCTTGAAGGCATTCTTCTTCTTACTGGCTTTTCCGTCTTAATTCAAGACATTAGCCTTGTCACTGTTTTCCTCCATTCCTTTCGCTCATAATCGTTTTCAGTTAGTTCATCCACTGTTTTATTTATTGGTTTCAGGTCTTTATTCATTTGTCTGATCCATGTCTGTTTTGGTGATCCCCGATTACCCTTCCCTTTTTTCAAATGTTCTCTGAAAGCTAATTTTGCTGGTGTTCTTTCTGGCAACCTTAACATGTGCCCAAGCCAGTTTAATCGCCGTTTCTTTATTTCGGTTGTGATGGTTGTCTGATGTGATCTTTAATATATTTCTTCATTTCTTATTTTATCCATTAATTTGATGTTTAGCATCCTACGTAGCAGTTTTCTTTGAAAGATATCGAGACTTTCTTCCAATTTCTTGGTTAAGGTCCAGATCTCGCAATTGTAAAGCAGCATTGAAGGCATAGAAGGCATAGAATACTTTAAATGGGACAGAAGTTAAATTCTTGCTCGAAATGATGCGAAGAAGCAGGTCATGAAAACCCACCCGACCATGCGACCGGGCGGTCACAGAAAATTTCTAATTCATAATGAGCTGCAGGAATTCATGTATCTTTCTGTTATTCATTTATAAAGAAAATCAGCTTTACAAAGCCAAAGAAAAGTCACCTAACATAGATTCTATCTCTGGTACAATCTGCAATGAATGTACCAGACAAGGAGGCGTATGTTTTTAAAATCGTGGGCAGGTTTTGAAGAAATTTCATTGTTTAAAATGTTAATTAACAGTTCTAACTTCAATAAAGCTGTGCGAAACGTCCAGCTGCTCAGAGCATCTGTCAGGCGGAGAGGATTACTTCACAATCATTTTCAGAGAGTATGGCGCAAAAAAGTGTCTAAAATTTAGAAATGCTGTTTTTTTGTACCTCATCTTTTTGTAATTCGAGCTGCATATGAATCAAATTGATATATCACAGCAAAGGAAGCCCTTTCTTCCACGTCTCTCGTATCCTACATGAATTAGGGTTGGTCTCATAAGATTTAACTTTCACAGTTCAAGCATAATTTCACAGATACTCATACTGATACAAAGTGATATGCAAGTATACAACAATTGCAAGATTAGCAAGTCCTAGATTTCCTTCATGCTTCTCAGAAATCATAATGGTGTGTTTTAAAAGTTGCCCAGCTTTATCATTCCCAACTTCATACAGTTTGTTTCTTGATGCCTGATGTGCATTTACATAAAACCAGTTACATATTATTGCATAGCTATCTCTGGACCCTAAGATCTTTTTGCAAGCTGGACACTTCTCTGTTCCTGCAGGAAATGTATGCAAAATGTTTTCCGGTCTCAAGAAGAAATGTTTTTCTTTTATGCCCTGATCAGAGGTCCAGAAAGTGATGGCGATGATGATGATAATGATGATGATGGTGATGATGATAATGAGGGTAATTGTTGTGTTGATGATTATGATGATGCTGGTGATGATGATTATGATGATGATGATGTATGGGAGCACGGCAGCATAGCTTCCTGGAAATTTTGCCAATCTTTGTTTCGCAACATGAAATTTTTTGCTCCTTTTAGATGTTCTGTTATAACATTAAACTAGATATAACATCAGTCAGCGAGTGCTGCCGATTAGTATTTGTACCAAATGCCACTGTAGCGAGGTCAATTTTATCGAAATTAATTGAATGATTATCGCTAAGGATAAAAAGTTCACTTCAGGTCAACAAGGACAGATTTTGTAAGACAATAGCATGAGCTTTCCTTTAATTGACACCGCAATTCAAAGCGATTAGCGATCGCAGACAAAGGAAATTCACTCAACCAATAATTCAAAACAAACAAAGCCGTAACAGTGTCTCTAAAATCCAGGTAGCTAGGGCGCACGTTGTGCATTCCAGAAATTGTTTTTAAGAGCAAACATGAGCATATATCGAAAGAAGAAGGACATATCCACACATCTACGTCGGGTATTTTATTTCTTTGGTTCAGAAGCTCGGCAGTAAGTGTTTTAATTACACCCAAAAAGGACGAGAATTGAATTGCCTCCCCATCGGCTTTTGAACCAAACAAATTAAATGCCGGAGGCAGATGTGTTGATATATCCTTCTTCTTTCAATATATGCTCATGTTTGCTCTTAAAAGCAATTTCTGGAATGCACAACGAGCGCGCTAGCTACCAAGGTTTCAGAGAAAAATTTGCTGCTTTGTTTGTTTTGAACTATTGGTTGAGGGAATTTCCTTTGTCTGCAATTGCTAATCGCTTTGAATTCAGGTGTCAACAAAAGCAACTCATGCTATTGTCTTGCAAAATCTGTCCTTATTGACCGGAAGTGAACTTTTTATTGATGCAGACGAGTAACACTGCTGAATGATAAGAAGTTCTTTTTCAATTTTTCTTATGCCTCCACTGATTCAAAGTATCAGCTGATGACGTCATTTTGTTTGCAAATTACTAGGATAATGTATGGAAATATAGCTTACACTCATTTTTTTTATAAGAAACTAAGGTCCGGGGCTGGTAGGCAGTTTCTTAAATTTTGGGCCATTTGGCTACCAAAAGTTTCTTACGTGTTTCTTATATTTTTAATGCCGGAAGTGTAGAGTTAATTTCGTTTTGTCTAAAGGCCTCCCAAATTACTTAGTAAGATCTCAAAACAAGTAATTAACATGATTCGAACTCAAAATAATGTCCAAACAGTTGCTTTAACTGTACAGTGTCAAAACATTTTTGAGAGCGATGGGAATATCAAAACTGTAAATTACAGAAGTTTCTTAGCTTTTTTAATTCAGGTAGGGTTGTTTCTTAGCTTTCGAAAAATTGAGCCTACCGTTTCTTATCAGCGGTTTCTTATAAAAAAATGAGTGTAATTTGGCTTTGAAAGGCAACAATAGCAAAGAACTCTGCAGCTTAGGAACATAAATGGAATTTAAATTGTTTGTCAAATTAGTTTGATGTTTAGAAAGGATGGTAGGCGAAAAAAATTTCTGAATAGATTCGCCAATGGAAACATGTTCAACCTTACATGTTTTCTTGACTTTTTCAAAGAAAACTACGTCATCAGCAAATCCTACGGAACAGTGGATAACTCGAAAATGAAACAATGTGTCAAATAAATTTAAAACAAAGTTTTCATCATTCAACAGTGCTGTCTATTTGCATCAAGGAAAGTTTTCGCTTCAGGCCACTTTTAGATTTACACTTGAGATATTTGTTGACCATTCTATGCTAAGTGCTTTCCTCGGTAGATTTCTTTCGGTGGCAGCAATTTTTTGCTGGTTTTGCTCATAACTGTCAATAGGCAGGTGTTACAGAAACAGATTCTGCCTATGAATGGATTGAAAATGTCCATCTTTTTCTCTTTATCTACATTATAGT
>REGL01000064.1:500458-511592 GCA_004194395.1 Aurelia aurita complex sp. Pacific
GAAGTTTGAAGAGAACCGGAAAAGGGTTCATTGTTCTGGGATAGTGCTGAAAGAAAATAATTTTACTTGGGGTTCGTTACTCATGGGTTAACTTCATATAGCTCTGTTATCAACAGAACTTTACAGGCCTGAAGCTGATACAATCCAGTTTTTTATTCTGATATCTAATTCGAGAGTCGAGACTTTAGACTACGCTCACATCTCAGGACTCAGACCGCTCAAGATCAAGTCCGCTTACAATCAAGTCTTATGTCTCTATCTGTAAAAGATCGCGGAAATAGAATTTGGAATGGTTGAGCTACAAGCCTTGCCAAAAATGTTGGGAACTAGGCAAATCTCAGTGTTGCCATGATGCTTCCTAAAAGATCGAGACGAGTACGTTTACCTGACTCTTTCCCAGAATTCAATATTGCCAAGGTCGAATCACGTTTCATTCAAGCAATATTGAAATGGGGGAGCGGGGGCATGTAATCAAAGGCTGAAGTAATGCAATATTGTGAATTTCCCCCAAGCAGTTTGGCCAAGATTGTATAATTTGATACCAAAATTTGAAAAGTGTGTTTTAATGCTTAACTTATGGTGTTCGAAACAGTCATGACATTTTCGAATCTATCAAGTTTTTAGACATCGTTCAAAAGGCATCAGATTTGAGGCTCCACCATTGTGATCCTGTTTCCCCTTCGTACCATTGATATTACTGCGAATAACGTCCTCAAAACAACTCTTCTGATGTCTTCTTTGCGGTAGCAAATTATGATCGGGTTCAAAGAACTGTTAAGGAAAGTAAAGATTGAAGAATATCTGAATGCATGGTAGAACGCTAACGAATCTTCGTTTAGTTGGATCTGAAGAACAATTGCATTTGGGAGATAGCACACGAGAAAAAATAGCGTCACCAATACTAATGTATTTAGCGCTCTCTTTTGTTTCTTTTTCCTATGTTCAACTGCTGCTTGGGAAAGCATATCTATTGTAGAGTTTCGTGTTCGAATGATACCATATATTCTCAAGTTTGAAAAAACGATGCAAATAAAAGTGACGAAAAGGATTACCGAGAGACACCTTCTCCCAGTTTCGACCTCTATTATTGTAAGTTGGCTAAAGACCAGTACGAAGACTGGAATTAGCCAAGATATAATAAAGATCCATCCGTAAATCTTCTTCAGCTGCCACGTTCTATACTTCAGCGGGAAAGAACAAGCCAGGAGGGTGTCGATGCTGAGTGATCCCATCGTAAGGAAAGATATAGTTGTCAGTGGAACAACGATGTAACGACTGGCTACGCGAAGAGTGCATGGTGCCAATGCGTTTTTCACCTCCAGTATGCGTATTACCATGCTCGTTGGTATTGATAGTATTCCTGCAAGAAGATCTGTGATTGCGATAAAAGCCAGTAACAGATTGGATGGTCTTTGTAATGAATTAGTTGTAAAAACAGCATAGAGGATTAGACCATTTCCAATCGTAGCTAGAATAGACAGTGGTATAGATAAGTACAAGGAGACAATTGAAGTAATAACTTTACCCTCATTGTAGATGGGCGTCGATGTTCGAAAACCATAACAGCTTTCTATGATTTTTGTGTTGTTCATCTTATAATGTTGGTAGAATATCTGTTAATGATATTTCTGGTTGACAATATCCTGTAGGATCTGGTTTTAGCAGCTGTTCACAGACTTTTCGTATTGATTTTAGTCTTTAGTGAACGCTTTTAGACTCTTGCCGGTTACACTTGGCGTCAGAACTGCTTCTTGACTATCAGCCTCGAATAGCTTTCACGAGCCTGAACTTTAAGGTACTTTCACTGCAATGTAGACTTCTTCGTATGTTTCACATTACTTCAAGATTTGTCTTCCCGTGGTAGCCAGTGAGCTTGAAATATCTCAAAAGTATCCGACTTTTCTATTTATTACACAGTTTTTGCACCTGCAATCGCAGCAATGTTAGATGAATTCGCACTGGAAACTTTTTGATGTTCAGTAGGATGCTGCGCGGCGCTATCAAGTTCAATCAATGTTTCCCTGGGAAGGGTTTTTGCCAAGGTGAGAGAAAGCAAAATTGTAGTGACGAAATGTTTATGTGGTCATAACGATGGCCTAGTCGTTGCTTACTCTCGATTATCGAATAATCTACCCCCTGCGTGTTATTTTTGAAAAATTTCCAACCCCTCCCGATTTGATTAGTTTCTCAAAGATTTTTACACTTAACTCTACTGGTTTTCTTTTGGCATTGGACGTTTTTCATGCTGAGCTCGACGGTGGTTTTTGTGCACTTGCAATGGTTTGCGGTCAGTAAGTTTACGATGCAGAATGTACCAAGAAATTCTTTTTCATGAATACTGAATACTTGAAATATATCCCGTCCTTTACATTAACCTTGCACAAACCCTTTGCAGAAGCATACTCTTTGAATAACTTTTTATATCACAATCCCATTTTGAGCTAACAATACATAGACCGTTATGTACAAGGCGGACGTCTTCTTGAAACAGAGGCAAAGAGCTTCACGAAAAAGAGACCGTCATAATCTATTCTAATCATATTACAATCGATTATTACATGCAACTTGTGTCAACACATTCACGATTTAGTACTTAATGTACATGTTGATCCATCTCATAAAGTTACTGACCCTTGCGAAGACTGTGTAAGCGTCCCTTGTGGAGCATCTTCCAGATCCCCAGCTTACTGCTCCTTGCAAGACATATCGGCCTGCAATTTTGCACACAAATGGTCCGCCGCTGTCTCCATGGCAACCGCCACGGCGGTCATTTGGACCGTATCCGGCGCAGATCATGTTTGAGGTGATGCTAATGCGAGTGTTTGGTTTGTTGAGGCTGTGACACACGCCGTTGCTGACGACTTTCAAGGGAGATTGTTGAAGGACTGTAGCTGAACCGCCAGGATGTCTCATCTTACCCCAACCTATAAAAAGGGTGTGTTAGCAAGTAGTTTTTGTTTTCCATTAATGATTTTACAAGACATGTTACTGATTACATCACTTTCGACCAAAGACATAATGATGCCCAGACGATACCGATGGGAGCAGGAAACTATGTCTACCCCGTGGCCCTAAAAAAACAAACGTCAAACAGAAAGAACACTCAAGTATCACATGCAAATTCATGTAATAGACCTTTTTACTTACTAGAAAAGAGGTTTGGAGCGAGCATCCAAATCTGGTAAATTTGGTGAAGGGAAACAAAAGCATGTTCCCCGTTCTCATTAGAAACACTGCTACCTGTAGATACCTGTGGCAAGAAGTTCCTTCGGATCTCAGAACATTTTTCAACAAGTTAATCAACGATAACGTTGTTCAAATTGACTTACGAGTTGTTCAGTGTATGCACTGGCATGTTTTACTCCCTTCTTGGCCTTGTTTCTCGTTATTTTGATTCATCGTTAGCTGATTTTGTTGTGTCACAGTGTTAAAACAATTTAGGAGCACACGAAAGTTTCATTTTGCGAGTTTGCAAATCGAAGTTTGCTGTTTTTAACCCTTCTTATTCCAATGAAAGAAAAGTCAAATGACAGAGAAATAAAGCAAAAAGACCAGTAACATTTGCCTGTGTGTACACTAAACTATTGCTACAATACAGAGATTTATGTTTATAAACTATTGCTAACTCATTTTGCGCAAAGTAGTTGATAACAAAATCTCTGAAAAGTGTCGAGACCCACAGCAACTCCATGCCACAGCTAGCAGTTTATCCACTAAGAACGGGGGTCGTGCTCTCGTTTTTCTTCCAAAACTCTGATAGATCTGGACGCTCGATCCAGACCTCTTTTTCTAGCAAGTAACAAGGTCAATTGCTACACATGATTAAATATTCATCAGATGTCAGGTCAAATTGAATCAATGACATACGAAAGTGAAGGCGTTATGTCTGGCGCAGTGGTGTAATCCTCTCAATTTACAGCCAGAAAAGTGCAGACGGACGGGGTTCGAACATGGGTAGTTAGACACTGCTGGTGTGCTTCTATGGAGGAGCGCTGGATAATATGTATCTGCGGAGGAAATATTGTTTTTTCGTTCTTTTGATATCCCTCCGCAGTACTAAACAATATTTCCTCCGCAGATACATATTATCCAGCGCTCCTCCATAGAAGCACACCAGCAGTGTCTAACTACCCATGGTCCGAGTCCCACCAAAATCACGTGAAAGTCATGACTCCTTATGATCTGTTCCCTTGATCCGAAATTTCAAACTTTGAATGTATTGGAAAAGGTATCTGGAAGTTTTTTACTGCACTAATTTGCTTTTATTGAATCACCGTTGTCTTGTCTAAGATTTTCGGTTTACTCTTTGCCGGTTAGAAAATTCTGTTGATTGAGACCGTTGTGTTTTGGAAGGTGACTATTCGAAAGTGAAAATAATGTGAGCTCTAAAACTTTATCTTAAGCTCGATTGAAGACTTTTGGAGGACCGTAATCTTTTGTATATCTACCGGGTGTCCCAGAAAAAATGCAACAGATTTGATCGGGGCTAGCGACAAGAATTTAGGTTTAATCGGTTCCTGATAAGTTTCAAGTAATCCTTGATAGTTAACTTGAAGATACACACCTTATTTTTCATATTTGGTGCACTGATAGTTGAAATATTGATCTTGAAAGTCCAAATTTGCCCGAACCTCTAAACCAGAGCTTTTGGGTTTTGGCCTAAACTGCAAACGCGCTATCTTGGGAACTCTCCTGGATTACTGTGGAATAAGAGAATGGATCCTCGTGCTGAGGATATATTTGAATAGAAATTCAATCAAATTCATCAATTTTGCCCTGAAGAGACATCTTTCTTGATGCTTCAAAAGTTTCGAAAAGTTAGAATTGCATCTGTCTCATAAAAGAGAGTAATCCACGAAGTACTTTGCTTGGGTGTGAAAAATAAATCAATTATTGCAATTCTTCTTCATTACTTTAATGAATTTTGTATAATCCTTCTTGGAATTATTGACACCCGGTAATAATAGACATCCGGTATATTATTAGCGTGTTCTCTTTTTCAAAATTTCCACAATTGAACCAACAAATTTCAGCGCTGCCAGAGAAGGGAAATGCATCGGAAAACATTCAGGTATCTATACCCCCTGTGTATATGAAACATGCACTTACCAGTAATGTAGCAAAGTGAAACAGGGGGTGCACTTCTTCCATCTCGTGGCAAGCAAATTGGTTGGATACGGGAGTTGAAGCGAACTGGTCTGTCCAATTTGATCAAGGCAATATCGCTGTCTAAAGGTTGCTTGTTGTATTTTGGGTGTGTGAAGGCTCTCTTTGCTCTAAACCTTTGCTCGCTACCTTCATTTACGTTACGATTGTGTTCACCTGAAAGGGAAATGGAATGGCAAATGCATATTGTGAAAATATCACCTCTTTTATGCTGTTGAAGAGTATATTGATATCCAAATGTTTCAGTCCGTAAAAGTAGGGCAAAAACCTGCCCGACCGTGCGACCAGATGGTCTCCGAAAATTGGCCATATAAGATCACTAAAGTACGACCAAAAACTATGTAGATAAAAACTGTTTTTGGCCACAAGACACCAAATTTTGTCTTGTGGCCGGCCAATGGTATCGTTTCATAAGACACTAAATTTTCCAAAGCAATGCAAACTAGTTGTCATTCAAGAGAGTTTAGCGAGCAGAACTTGATTCTTGCAAGCGCCGTAAAATTTTGGCAATTTTAGCGGGCTTTAGTCCCTTAGGGAATTTTCCAAGCTTTTTTGCTGCACAAATTTTTCGAACCTCCTATACATCATTCGAAAGAGCAGGTCTTCCCAAACAATAATATGAACTTAGATTTTGCATTGAGTGATTGGTTTGACCGTCGCCTGTCATTGAATGCACTGTGGTCAGTTTTTTGCTCCAATACTTTCTTAAAAAGGCAATCTGTCCCCTTCGATGAATGAAAATAAAATCGATAAAGATCTCTATTGTATATTCCAGAAGTTGGTGTTAATTCGCTTTATCCAAAGAAATCAGGATCATANTGTGGTCAGTTTTTTGCTCCAATACTTTCTTAAAAAGGCAATCTGTCCCCTTCGATGAATGAAAATAAAATCGATAAAGATCTCTATTGTATATTCCAGAAGTTGGTGTTAATTCGCTTTATCCAAAGAAATCAGGATCATAGAGACTCAGTGATGCATGAATTTAGCTGCAGCGTAAATAAGGTAAATAAAGCAGTAACCAAGGTCAGAACAATAGGGGACAGATTGCTTTTAATGTAATTTGGCAGAAATAACCTCGACCAGGGGCAAAACCGGGGCTCCCTCTTTCATAAGGAAAGACGCTTTCCGCATTCTGCTTGCAGATTCCTAATCAGAAGACATCACCGTTGCATAAGACACCAACTTCGCTTTGCAATTTTGATAAGCAAAACATTTCAAAAAATTCCTAAAGGACTGAGCCCACCTCAAGTCAAGAAAATTTCATAACGCTTGAAAGATTGAAGTACTGCTCTCAAATTGGTTTTGAATGATACCTAGCATACAGTATTTTGCAATAAAATGGTAGTTCTATAACCAAAATCCATTTTGCTCTACATAGTTTTGGTTGCATTTTAAAGAACTTGATTATCCTTATTGCCTTAGTGCCCAAATCATAATGTTTCTTGCATTGGGTTCCGACGTCATCTACATCCACTGTTTCATAAATATGGACATGGGGAGTTTAAAAGCTGTGGCTGACATGTGCACTAGTTACTCAAATTAGATGTCACCTGAGATTTGCGATACCGCAAAATTCCTTCTGCGCGTACATAAAACGCTTACATCGTTGTTATTCGCGGGCATTTGCAGGTGACATCTAATTTGAGACAGACTATAGTTACCAACAATAGGCAGTAGCTCTACAACCAAGTGTATCCAGAGTGATGTTTTGGAACGTTATGTGCCCGTTGAAGCAAGTTTTTCCCATTGTAAGAAAATAATTGATTTTTTTCATGCGGGGAATTTTAAGTATATGATTTTTACGGTCGCTGGAAGAACATATTTTCATGCCATCATATTTTTCCAAGTTTCCAATGGTAAAAGTTCCTGGAAAAATATTTTTGGAAACCTGATTTTCCGAATTACCTTTAAAGCCTCCGAAATTTGTTTGGCTAAATTATTGCTTATGATATTCTTTCCATGCAAGACCAGGATTGGTCAATATCCTCAAAAAAGGAAGTTTTATCTGATTTATCATAAATTGGGCGAAACTTACCAAGGACTATTTCGAATCCTCTTGGGTTTGTCCTCTCCACACAATGAGCAGCAGTAACAAGCCAATTAGCATTTACCAAGGATCCTCCGCAGTGGAATCCCCCGTTGTAATAGAGGGCTACTTGCCATGGCCATGCTCCCGGCCTCGCATCATAACCGCCGATTACACGACTACTTTGGAAGCTTGGCACGCCACAGGCTAAGAAAGAAAAAACACTTATAACCAACCATAATACTTTCAGAATTGTTTTATCTGCCGAGTCCATTCTACTGGGTAAGTCAGCAGGATAATTAAACCGTTTGGTGGGCTGTATAACAAGGGCAGATTTTGTAATACTATAGCAACAATTTCGTTTGACATACACCACAATTCAAAGCGATTAGCGATTGCAGACAAAGGAAATTCTCTCAACCAGTAATTCAAAACAAACAAAGCCGCAAAAGTTTCCCCTAAAGTAGTAGTGCAAACTCTCGCCTTGTGCAAGCGAAAGGTGGTTTTTAAGAGAAATTATGTGTATATAACGAAAGGTGAAGGGTATACCTAAAGTTGTGTCTGGCGGATTTTGTTTACTTGATTCAGAAGCCGAGCAAAAGGCATTGTAATTCTCGCGTATTTAGGGCTTAAATGGAACCATTACAAAACAGCTCCTGAATCAAGTAAACAAAATCCGCCAGACAGAACTTTAGATTTACCTTTCTTCTTTCTTTATAAGCACGTAACTAGTCTTAAGAACCACGTTTCGCTTGCACAAGGCGAGAGTTTGCCCTACTAGTTTCGGGGACACTTTTGCGGCTTTGTTTGTTTTGAATTACTGGTTGAGAGAATTTCCTTTGTCTGCAGTCGCTAATCGCTTTGAATTGAGGTGTCAATCAAATGCAGCTGTTGCTATTGTATTACAAAATGTGCCCTTGTGGGGTGTATGATAGAAACTGCGTGACTGATATTCAAAATTAAATGTTAATCCATCAGTCAAGGGTTAACTTAGGTGTGAAAATTGGTTTGGTAAAACAACTCCTCTTTTAGACCCAGAAATTAGAGAAATTATGGTATAGAGTTCGTATTGGAATGAGAATCCAACGTTTGCTTCTAGTTCATGATTTCTTTGCTATTAAAATGTTAATTCAATATAATTGCCCCTTTCAGAAATGGAAGTCAAATGCCAATGGCAGGGTTCTATCATTGTATACAATTTTCGTCTGCATTGTTCAAAGGGTTAATAGTGTTGCTTATCAATAAGACAACACTACTAACGCATTGACAAATGTGGAAACGATTTGAATACAACATTGGAACATTTTTTTNGTTTTGAATTACTGGTTGAGAGAATTTCCTTTGTCTGCAGTCGCTAATCGCTTTGAATTGAGGTGTCAATCAAATGCAGCTGTTGCTATTGTATTACAAAATGTGCCCTTGTGGGGTGTATGATAGAAACTGCGTGACTGATATTCAAAATTAAAATGTTAATCCATCAGTCAAGGGTTAACTTAGGTGTGAAAATTGGTTTGGTAAAACAACTCATCTTTTAGACCCAGAAATTAGAGAAATTATGGTATAGAGTTCGTATTGGAATGAGAATCCAACGTTTGCTTCTAGTTCATGATTTCTTTGCTATTAAAATGTTAATTCAATATAATTGCCCCTTTCAGAAATGGAAGTCAAATGCCAATGGCAGGGTTCTATCATTGTATACAATTTTCGTCTGCATTGTTCAAAGGGTTAATAGTGTTGCTTATCAATAAGACAACACTACTAACGCATTGACAAATGTGGAAACGATTTGAATACAACATTGGAACATTTTTTTTTACAGTTACTTGATTTCGACATTATTGGTGAAGTGCTATTTCAAGCAACCATTTATTTAATAATAATAATAATAAAAATAATAATAATAATAATAATCTTTCATATTTATACAGGTTAATTTGTTCAGTAAATAAGATTACTGTTATCAATCAAAGACCTGTATTTTACAAAATAAAAGTTTTGCCTTTCCTGTGACATAAATCAGCAACCACTTTTCAGATTGGTTCAAACTAGGTCTCAAACTTTAAATCTAAGCCTATCCTTTGCAACTGTATAATCAACGGGACAATTGAAGGTACAGCTCCTCCACAGCAGCCACACAAACGGGGCACAGTCTTCCTAGAATGCTTCAAAGTCCAAACACTATCATCCCTACCATAGGAGCATCCTTGGCGTAAAATAACTTCTGTACGAAAAAACACGATTTCGATGGCGTTGTTACACTCATTTTTTATGAGAAACTAAGGTCCGGGGCTGGTAGGCAGTTTCTTAAATTTTTGGGCCATTTCTCTGCCTCAAGTTTCTTACCTGTTTCTTATATTTTTATTGCCGGAAGTTTAGAGTTGATTTTGTCTTGTCTAAAGGGTTCTCAAATTACTTAGTAAAATCTCAAAACAAGTAAATAACATGATTCGCACTCAAAATAATGTCCAAACAGTTGCTTTAACTGCACAATGTCAAAATATTTTTGAGTGTCATAGGAAAATTAAAACTGAAAATTGCAGCAGTTTCTTAGCTTTTTTCAATTCAGGTAGAGTTATTTCTTAGCTTTCGAAAAATTGAGCCTGCCGTTTTTTATAAGCGGTTTCTTATAAAAAAAATGAGTGTATACTTACACTGAGCGAGAGCTCCAGAGATGCAGAGTCCAATTACGATTATCGACAGCATCTTTTGGCGTTTCGATTTCCGAATGATCACAATGATTTGCCTAAACTGTAATTTATACCTTTAGCAGAAGGACCTTTCCAAAAATCTTACCAAATTGCCTTGATTTGCAAAGGATCTCATTGTGATTGCAAACGTTTTTCGAGTGCCATCTTAAAAATTACAGAATCTCGTAAGTGTATCTTTCGAAATTATGCACTTCTCGGGAGTATCGTTTGGCTTTTGCGTGACAAATCTCTGCATATTCGTCGTAGTTGGAATCGATTCAGCATGTATGTCGAACTTCTAGCACGTTGAAACACTTACATTCTCAAGGGCGAACGATTTTTCTTTTCATTTGCCTTGTTTTTCACAATTGAAGGTAAACTTTACACAATTTAATTCTCTATGCAAATTTGGCGGATCCTGATAGTGCTCTTAGTTCCTTTTTTCTAATCATAATTTACAGAATATTCCAGTAACTTTTTCTTTGGATTGAATCGCTTGAAAGAAACTTCAGCTGCTTTTTTTATTTTACTTTATTTTTTAGCTTGATTATTCTTTGAGCTTGTGACGTCATCAGTATTGAGCTTGTGACGTCATCAGCTTGTCACTACATGTTTGTGCATTTGAGTTTGTGACGTGTCTTGTGGTGTAAATCATCAACTTGAAGGTAACAGACTTCTGCTTACCACGATATTGTAGACTTTCATAATCCCTCTGCAATGCATTTATTCAGTCTAGAATAGACTATGCCATTGAAATTTATGATGATGCTTCAAAGAAGCTTCTCAAGCGAACTCAGGTACACCAAAATAGAATACTCAAAATCTTGCAGTACAAAAATATGAGCACTTCAACCAATGCTATGCACAGAGTTTTCAGTGTGCTGAAAATTTCAGACCAATACGAATTGAAATTCTACGACTGATGCATCTGTATACGAAGAGTAATGAAAAACTGCCAGATGCTTTTCAGAATTTATTCCAAACTAGATCACAGATTCATTACTATCCCACTCGCTATAATGATAATTTCGAAGTACCAAAAACCAAAAATCGTTTTGGCGATCGAGCTTTAACCGTCAAAGGTCCCTTGTAATGGAACTCTCAACCCTCTGAACTTAACAAAACAGCTCCCCTTAAAGAA
This sequence comes from Aurelia aurita complex sp. Pacific, assembly GCA_004194395.1. Lineage (NCBI taxonomy): Eukaryota > Metazoa > Cnidaria > Scyphozoa > Semaeostomeae > Ulmaridae > Aurelia > Aurelia aurita complex sp. Pacific. The sequence goes on from REGL01000064.1 coordinate 511,479, forward strand.
TATGTCAAGGCTCTAAAGGCATATAAACTAGGTTCCTATGTATAAAATATAGCCATTGAACTAATATTAAGTCATCTTTCCGCGTATTTTCCCCTTACACGTGTTATCAGATTA
>REGL01000065.1:8361-32315 GCA_004194395.1 Aurelia aurita complex sp. Pacific
TCTTTGCAGGCATTCTTTGCAAGATAGATAAACAACCTTGTCCAAGATGACACGTGCAAGGTATGCAAGTTGGAATGGCTCCTTTGAAATTGGAGAAAGGGAAATATCAAATTTTGGACTCTACAGCATTGTCTATGTAACAGCGCCATTGAGTTGGAAACTTAATCAGAGATTTGTTTTGTTATCAGGAAGAACAGTATATAATTGTGCATGCAACTGACAGGAAACTCGGCATTGAAAATATTCAATATGTTGAATTGGCATTCTTAAATTAGCTCACAAGCTGACGAGACTTTCTTTTGTTCTTTTGAGGACTAAGAATTTTCGCAATGATCTGTGGGATTTTAAGGGTCTCTGAAAATGCATTGTGGGATAGCTGATGACTACAAAGACCCATGGTTAGCACAGGGTCTTTAATAAAATCACCAAAATAAAAAAATTAGTTATGTGACTATTCCATTACCTTGGATGACGTATTTGTCTTTCGTATTGCTATCACTGGAGCTGAAAGAAACAATTCATTTTCGTTTTGAATGAAATTTCACTGACATCAAACATAAACACTTTATGATGCATATGGCTCCGTTACTCAATACACCATCTTTACGTTTTTGCACCATACAGCGTTTAACAATCGAAAAATGTGGCTAAATACTAATATTTGGTTGCACTATATTATTCAAAAAGAGCATTTTCTTCAGGTAATTCTTTGGAAAACTTTTCCGTTGATTTGAAAAACTGCTTTCCAAAATGACGATTCAATATCAGTTTTCAAATTTTTGTTTGTATTTTAGGGAATGTACTACATATGCAACCAAAAACTTAAGTTCTTTAATTTACAGATAGTACCATATTTTCTTGTTCTGTTTTATGCACCTTGGTAATATATAATGATTTCTTGTTTTGTTTTATGCACTTTGGTCTCAATACCTTAGCAATACATAATGATTTAGGGTTGAAAATTATTCTATCTGGAGCCATATTCAACAATTTGAAGAATCATTTCTTGCTAGCAGACACGATATTAGCCAAACATAATGAAATAACAATAAGAGGCGCACCTGATTTAGAATCATCTTTCTGTCCAGCTTTCTGTGAATACATAAATAACACATTTGGAAAGAAGAAGAAAGGATATCATTGATTCTTAACGAAATGATATTCGGAGCTATGCAAAGCACATATCCAACAAAAGTTTATTTCAGGGGGTAAAATCCTGCATGTTTTGGCCATTCTAAACACTCTCATATTTGCATTTTACATGTAGCATTTTCTTACCTTACTATTAACATAAATACAAACGAGACTAAATATCTTATTGTTTGCTTGCACCAAGACAATACTATTTCAGTTTCTTCGATTTGTATCAATTCTGGTTTTCCAGCTAAAGCATCAACTGTCTCCTGAGACGTCAGCATCAGCGTCAAATCAAATCAGAATATGGAAAGCCACAAGAGGCATTTTTATTCAATCTGTCAATATTTCACTTTGACACACATCAGTTTAATGAGATTTTACAAACTCAAAGGAAGAAAGAAATTCTGATTATTAATTGGATAAAATTAAGAACAAAAATCAAAACCTTTTCAAGACTTCTTTGCCTTCTCTTGCTTTTTCCTTCACCTTTTGTTGTTGCTGCTGCTGCTGTGGCATTTTGCAATACAGTATGCTCTGTGGTGCTGTTTATGCCATGGATTAATTTGCTTTCATATCGCTAAAATGGTATGATGAATTTAAACATTTACACAAGAAGAATAATAGCTGAAGTTCTAAAACTGCAAAGCAGTAGCACCTGTGTATCTATATTGATTTAACAATTTTTGTTGCCATTGTTTTTTATCTAGCTGCTCTGTGGTTTTATTTCTCACACTCCATTGCAAATATAATGAGTCTGGCAAGCTTCACTTCTATGGGAATAAAGTCTTAATTCTTGTAATCTTTTTAACTGACGAATTGCCATAAGAAAAAATCACAAAAAAAGGATTTGGGACAGAACCAATGAATATGAAAAAATGAATGACCAAATTATCTAACTAAATATTTGATGATAGTGTCCTAATCAATAGTCAGAAGATTGGTTCATGGAATATTATGTAATTCAATAATTTATGACATATCATTCTATTGTATGTATGACTGATATACTGGAAAGGACATTGTCATAAGTTCCAACTACAACCACACAGTACCTTTGTTTCTTTTGGCAACTTCCTTACAATGACACCACCCCATTTCTAAACAAATAGAAAACAAATAGGAAGCAAATTCAAATAATGCCACAACAATAAATATCAAGCTACAAATATCAAGCTGGATTGACTGTAAACATACTACAAATTTTGGTGAGGCCTACAGTTTTCTCTGAGAAAGTGCCAGGCTGCTACAAAGTTGAAACCAACAATTCTGTCAACTAACATTGACTGCACATGCCATTTATACAGTAAAATAAATCTGATGGATGATAGTCCTCACAAGAAATAAAATAAGAAGTAAAATTAAAAGCAGTTGCTAAATATACTTACAGAGATAGCAGTTATCTGTGATTTTCTAAATTCATGGCATTTGATTTTGCCTGGTAACCCAATTATTTCTCCCTCAGCCAAAATAGTGTAGGAAAATTCTGTAGGCTATAATAAAAATATAAACAGCATATCAGCCACTAAATTTAAATTACATACAGCATTAATCATTCAGATATTTTATGTCACATAGTATGTAATAGTCCACATTCTATACTGCAATGCAATGACAAATGAATTAAGGCTGATTTTAAATTTCTGAAATTTAAGTTCAGTTTATATTTCAACCCACAAAATCCCAGCTCATTGGATAGATTACTTTCTCAGCAGGTTACGCATTTCCATGAGTTCTTCAAAAAATTTGTTGAACTATTCTCTGTAAAACTTTGAGAATAAAAACAGAAACATTACCCTGGGTACAAGACCTCTAAAAAGGGAAAGAGTGTGGTACCCAGGGTACAGAAATATAAGTATGCAAACAAACCTTTGTGTCCATGAAAGTTTCAGCACAATGGCTATATTTAAGTTTCCAACTTATTGCAATTTCAAGTGGTCCTTTTGATGATGTACTGCAGGTAACTGAAATTAGATTATGAACTTATTCAAAAATAAATACCTTGCATTGTCAATGTTGCTCAATGTTTTCTTTTTGCTGGATCATAGGTTTTTCTGTTAAAAGTTTATTGCAATGTCTATTTCAAATATCTTTTCAGATTGGAATTTAAAATCAAATCTTGTCCGTGTCTGAAGGTGTGTTAACATGTGCAGCAGAAAATGTATGTGCAAGAATTATGTTGAATTGAATAAAATGCATTAGGGATAATTTATTCTTTATAACTTGAATGAGTGACTTCCAGTGTATGCTGCCTCAGCCATTCGGGAAGCTGAATGTTCTGAATAATAAGTTGTCAAGTGACTTCCAGAAATTATCAACTCCACAAAAATTGACAATACAATAATCCATCCATGAATAAAAGATTATACAGTACTTTGGATTGAAGACTGAAGCTCAATTGCATTCTATGATAATATTGAAACATCTACCTCCTGTCATCTTTACTGTGCTTCCTTTGAATGCTATCTTCTTAAACATGCCAAAATTCTTTTTCTGCAAAAAAAATCAGATGTGAGTCAGTTTTATGTTTTTCTCTGTGCGAGGGCAAACTCATTATTTGCATTTTGTGCAGGTTTCACACTTTCAATACTTCAGTAGTTTAGAGATTTAACAAGGACCATGTTCTATTTCATAATTGCAACATGTGTCTGCAGAGTGTGAACATCATGGGACATTCTTTGATTCAGATTCATTAATATTTGGGGCTTCCATATCTTTTTTACCCTGTTGTGGTCTGACTTCTCCGTTTTGTGTGTGCATTTGTGTGAGTGGGATTAATTTTTGCAGTTTGTTTTCTATGCTTCATTTTTATATCTGTTTTTCTCTGTCTGTGTGTTCTCAGACTGGATAGCTTGCGTTAAGGCATTACCCAACTAAGGAAAAGGTATTAGTCTACACAACACCGCTCAGTTTCGTGTATTTTATGGATCAGCATTTTATTTCAATGGCAGTTTGAATGGCCATTTGTCCTTAGCGTCTGTTTATTGTCTGCAAAAGCGTAGTTAAAATTCCAGAGTATTGTGTTGCTAATGAAGTTTGCCTAAAGAACAAACTGAAACCTGAGATTTAGTCCCATGATAGCCGTCCTCAAATCTGATTGCTTTCTCATTTCGCGGGAAAGTGATTTTATTGGCTGTTACAACAATAAGTTTTCTTTGTTATCACTATTGCAAAATAAATGCCGAAGCACGGACTACACAAAAGTGAGCGGTGTTGCGCAGGCTATACCTTTTCTTTGGTTATAGTCTGCACGCAGGCTAAGACTGGAAGGCTTGGCAACTGCATTGGTAAGTAATAAAACAATGCATTTTATTGAATTTTTCATTGGGGCATTTCTCTTGCAAATGCCACGCAAATCTTCAGTTGTCTGTAACTTTGCATACCAGCAATCCACACTGATAAATTTGCAAAGTGCACACGGAAGATGAGAGCCTGGCTATTGTTTTAAGAATAATTGTTCTATTGTTCTTCCTTTGTTATACATGAAATTGCGTGCAAAAGATCTTCCACAAGCACAACACATATAATATAGCAGTCTGGCTACGGCCCACTTTGGAAGAGCACTGTAACTGACATAATGGCACCCAGTTGTGTCCACACCATGAAACCCTTTAGTTCTGTAGGCCGTTGTTGCATGGTGACTGAGGTCAAGGATAAGAGACTTAAAAGCGGGATTGAAATTAACAATATTTTGAAATCATTTTCAATGAAATTAGAATTTGTTTTGCAACTATCCGGTCTTCTGGGAAATGAAATAATACTGTGGTGAACTGATGACTTGATGGCTTGAAAAGTTTTTAATGTACTAAAATAACCATTTCTGCCACGGTCCATCCAAGGTGCTACAGCCTAATTTAGGTGTTCAAAACATGTCCGTATTGGCGTGGTTCCAGCATGACAAAAAGAAAACGGATAATACAAATCTCACTGTGAGGTATATAGCATGAGTTGAGAAACCCATTCAAGGTGAGTTCTCCTCCAAATTTCTTTGACCTTGTGGAGAATCTTTGTTTTCTAAAGAGTGGTCTGACCAGAGGGTGATGGCACTGCCACTGGTTCTCTATGTCAAAACTGGAATCTTTGCAGAATGCGCACCAAAGTCTGTTGTTTTAAAACAACAATCGTTTGTGTTTTCTATTGTTTTCCTTTTGGTTTGCACAACACAAGGTTTCCAGGTCTAGGATAAAACAGCAATTTTTGTTTGTTTCAGACCAAAATGATAATAAATTACATCATCGTCACTCCATGTTAGATTCCCCATGCCCTGTTTCTTTGACCAGTTACCAATCATGCATTGCATGCGCCTTGCAACATGCTATGCTTTGGGTGTTTTGTGCCTGGCCTCGACATAGGAAGAAACCAAAAAACCACCCCATATTTTTTAGGCCCTATTTTTCATCAGCTTCTTTCAGCAAGTTTTTCATGCTCCAGCATTATAATACAAACCTCTGTTAATACAATCCTCTTTTTTCCTGGTTCAGGTAATGAATTAGCTTCATCTAAAATGATAATAGCCATGAAAAATGACAACATCAATGACTTCATTTTCCACTTCATGTTGCAACGCGACGCCATCTTGACATGTCCTACATCTCTAATACGCATGCGTCATCCGTCATCAAAACTGACATCATTTGCTCTCACGATTACAGGAATCATTTTAGTTCATTGATTTTAATGATTTGTGATTGCAGCTGATTACGGCATGATTGCAGCTGATTAAGAAATGACCTTGATGACGTGCAGGTGTAACTGCGACTATCTCATGAGTTTAAAGTTTATATCAGTTCCAAACAAATTTCAATCTTTCTTTTCACGTGGTTTTGAAAACAGATACAGAAAGCATTCCCAACTTTATTTCTAAAACTGTTAACTTTATGAACCAATCATTGGAGAGAAGATTTTCGCAGTACAAAGTATGACAGAAATAATTTTCCAGAATTTCCCTACGGCCAATAATGCGAAAGAGTCCAAACGTTCTTCAAGAAAATGAAAAGCAGACATGGCATTCTTTTTCGATATTTCTTCAGAGGTCAGCATCTGACAAAGACAGCTTTCGTAAATCATCTTCTCTTAACATAATCAATTACGACCTATTCCTATTTTCAACCCTTGTAACACTAAAAGATACATAATTTCTCCGTTTCAATTCTCCAATTAATACCAGCTTTAATAAACTATTTACAGCAGTCCATATCATATCCACAATAAAAAGCTATGCATAGCCCAAATGTATAGTCCAGGACTAAGGTAACTAAATCTGTTTAACATCACAAAAAAAACNAATGTAAAATTTATTGTACGGCCCTGGTGTCATATTTCTCAAAAGTCCTAGGCTCGAAAGCTGATCGTTTCTGATTATTCGCCATGCTGAAATGATTTGGTTTTAACATGTTGCGAGCTTATGGATGCCAAATGACATTTTAAATGGTCTTCAAATAAGAAAATAACAGTCAGGATGTAAAGGGTTTCAAAGAATTTGTTTGGTTATTGCTTTTTGAAATGGTTCGTTTGTTTTTCGCGTGACTTGTCTAGTAGTTAACGATTTACAAGAGAAGATGACTTCCTGAGAAATTAAAGGTGTGATGAGTAATGAATGAAAACCTAAGACGGGCGGTTCCAATATGAACTGACGTGGAGGTGGGCGATGAATAGCTCCCCTCACCAACTCGAGGCGAGCGGGGAGGCGGGCGCGGGCGATCGCCCGCCTCAAACGGCCAGGCCTGATCTCTGCAGAGTGTGAACATCATGGGACATTCTTTGCTTCAGATTCATTAATATTTGGGGTTTCCATATGTTTTTTACCCTGTTGTGGTCTGACTTCTCCCTTTTGTGTGTGCATTTGTGTGAGTGGGATTAATTTTTGCAGTTTGTTTTCTATGCTTCATTTTTATATCTGTTTTTCTCTGTCTGTGTGTTCTCAGACTGGATAGCCTGCATGCAGGCATTACCTAACTAAGGAAAAGGTATTAGTCTATGCAACACCACTCAGTTTCATGTATTTCATGCGTCAGCATTGTATTTCAATGGCAGTTTGAATGGCCCTTTGTCCTTAGCGTCTGTTTATTGTCTGCAAAAGCGTAGTTAAAATTCCAGAGTATTGTGTTGCTAATGGAGTTTGCCTAGAGAACAAACTGAAACCTGAGATTTAGTCACATGATAGCCGTTCTCAAATCTGATTGCTTCCTCATTTCGCGGGAAAGTGATTTTATTGGCTGTTACAACAATAAGTTTTCTTTGTTATCACTATTGCGAAATAAATGCCGAAGCACTGACAACACAAAAGTGAGCAGTGTTGCGCAGACTACACCTTTTCTTTGGTTATAGTCTGCAAGCAGGGTAAGACTGGAAGGCTTGGCAACTGCATTGGTAAGTAATAAAACAATGCATTTTATTGAATTTTTCATTGGGGCATTTCTCTTGCAAATGCCACGCAAATCTTCAGTAGTCTGTAACTTTGCATACCAGCAATCCAGACTGATAAATTTGCAAAGTGCGCATGGAAGATGAGCACCTGGCTATTGATTTAAGAATAATTATTCTATTGTTCTTCCTTTGTTATACATGAAATTGCGTGCAAAAGATCTTCCACATGCACAACACATAATATAGTAGTCTGGCTATGGCTCATTTTGGAAGAGCACTGTAACTGACATAATGGCACCCAGTTGTGTCCACACCATGAAACCCTTTAGTTCTGTAGGCCGTTGTTGCATGGTGACTGAGGTCAAGGATAAGAGACTTAAAAGTGGGATTGAAATTAACAATATTTTGAAATCATTTTCCATGAAATTAGAATTTGTTTTGTAACTTTCTGGTCTTCTGGGAAATGAAATAATACTGTGGTGAACTGATGACTTGATAGCCTACAAGTAGACACATTATCCTAAAGAATAAAGGGTCTACGAAATAAAGAGATAAAGCTTGCTACGGCTGCCCAATTAATTATGTTAATCTTCTATTCAAAAAATGTGTGAAATGAGTCTAAACAAAGGCTGAATAAATTAAGTTCTAGAAATCTGGAACTGTAGTAGCAAGCTTTCGCTCATTAATTCGTAGACCCTTTCTCCAGTTGGATAATCGGTCTACACATAGGCTAATGACTTGATGGCGTGAAACTTATTAATGTACTAAACTAAACAATTCTGCCACGGTCCATCCAAGGTGCTACAGCCTAATTTAGGCGTTCAAAACATGTCCGTATTTGCGTGGTTCCAGCATGACAAAAAGAAAACGGATAATACAGATCTCACTGTGAGGTATATAGCATGAGTTGAGAAACACATTCAAGGTGAGTTCTCCTCCAAAATTTCTTTGACGTCGTGGAAAATCTTTGTTTTCTAAAGAGTGGTCCGGCCAGAGGGTGATGGCACTGCCACTGGTTCTCTATGCCAAGACTGGAATCTTTGCAGAATGCGCACCAAAGTCTGTTGTTTTAAAACAACAATCGTTTGTGTTTTCTATTGTTTTCCTTTTGGTTTGCACAACAAGGTTTCCAGGTCCAGGATAAAATGGCTATTTTTGTTTGTTTCAGACCAAAATGATAATAAATTACATCATCGTCACTCCATGTTAGATTCTCCACGCCCTGTTTCTTTGACCAGTTACCATTTATGCATTGCATGCGCCTTGCAACATGCTATGCTTTGGGTGTTTTGTGCCTGGCCTCGACATAGGAAGAAACCAAAAAACCACCCCATATTTTTAGGCCCTATTTTTCAGCTTCTTTCAGCAAGTTTTTCATGCTCCAGCATTATAATACAAACCTCTGTTAATACAATCCTCTTTTTTCCTGGTTCAGGTAATGAATTAGCTTCATCTAAAATGATAATAGCCATGAAAAATGACAACATGAATGATTTCATTTTCCACTTCATGTTGCAACGCGACGCCATCTTGACATGTCCNCGATAGAAATTTAGTCAATTTGTTTTGAGATGTAGAAATATAAACAGCCTAAAAATCGGTTTGCATTACGAGAATTGTTTGTGATATTTCTAATGAAAAGCAGGGTTATGTGTAAGACCCATGATCAAATTTTCATTTCCAAAATCAAATTACTAAATCATATAAATTTTACAGTATACCGCACCACAAAGACTTGGGGCTGAAATATTTAAATGAATTGATAAGAAATCATGATAAATGGGAAAACTGCAAATCTACATTATTAAGTACCATATCCGCAACAGAACTTTGGTCTAAAGTATCAGTTTCATAGCTGTTCTAAGATTTGAAATTCTTTTTGTAAAGAAAAATTTTACAATTAAGCGAAAACGCTGTCATATGTACCGTTATTATGGCTTTTCCTTTTACGGCTGTGTTGTAAGAGTACTTAATGACATGCTGTTTAAAATCTATCCCAAACCATTGGCTAAGAGCCGTTCTGGAAAATAAATTTAAGGGGATGGGTCCTTGGTGTTCTTTATACGTGAGCACAATAAAACATAAGACCAGAATAACGATAGATGCAAGAAGGACTTCACAACTTACTTTCAAAGTTGCTCACGGCATGGAAAAATAACCAATTGCAAATACCTTCCGTTGTTGTGGTTTTCCTTCGCTTTGATGAATATCGTTGTGATGTAGTGGCCAATGGGCGACTAGATGAAAGATAACAACCAATTTATCTACCTATTTTCATAAATTGAAGATTTACTGCTACTGACGGTGGCTAAAATAAAGTTGTTATTCTCATTGGCTAATTTCAGTCCATTCTGCGGTCTACACCTTGGTTTTTCTGTCCCATAATTTACCTGACGATTACATGAATACTTTTCTGATCTTATTGTTCCGTTACTCTATTTTACCAAAGGGTAAAAAACTACTCTACAGTAACAACGAAGTGAAAATTGAATTTCTTATACCAATGATTATTCAAGTGTGTACAGCATACAAATGAATGAAAGGTAGAAATACACACACAAACTCACCTTTTCCGAGTTTCTTTCCTGAGAAATCTTTTCAACAATCTCCTTTCAGGTTCCCTTGTATTCCTATCACACAAAAACAAATATGTCACGAGCCAACCCCTATAAGATATTTTCAAATTAAAACATATCCAACTGGTGGTTACCTTCACTTATTATCAAGCTAGATTTTGTAACAAACTATATATTGATAGTGTTAAAAAACGATTACAGTTTGCTAGAAGCTTCTTTGGTTTTTTTTAAGGGATTATCCAAAATCAACTTTTTCTTAAACGAAAGTGTTATCTTCTGAGCACAAATAACTTTGAAAACTGTATTCTTTTGACAACTTGGAGGTAGAAAAAACAATCGAGCTCTAGTTCCACATTCAATTTGGTCTCAAACATTTGAGAATGGCAAACAATCCAGCATTTCCTTCCATTCAAAAAATTCAGTTTCGAGCACCCAGCATCTGCAGAAAGATGGAAACATTCATATCCCATTTGTATAGCAAACTGAACATAGAGATTATCCAGTTGGAAAGTTGATAGGGAATGCTAGGATGAAAGACCCTACTGTACAGTAAATGTGATCACACTTACTTTGTTTTTGATAAATGAAGTTTCTTTCCATTGCTTGTTTCTTCAAGGTTACATTGCAAGGAATAAATACTTGCCAGTTCAAATAGCTGTATAAGAAACAAGTTACAATTAGACATTCTGAATTAAATGAAGGAAGTAAATTGAATATGACATCGGTAGACCTGTTGGCTATTCTGAAAATGAGCCGGATCAAGCCATATTTTTAGACATTTTTATATGAGAGGGTCATTTGAGTGGCATTAGAGTCTCTACCACCATTGTGCACTTTTGAAAATTCTTCAAAATGCATAAAAATATGAATCAATTTAGATTCATGTTTAGAATAGCTAAAAAGTCTATTAAGACAGATGATAGCAATTAAATCACAAAGAAATGACATACCTGGTCTTGCTCACTATCACATGATGCATTCAAACAAAGCCTNAATCAATTTAGATTCATGTTTAGAATAGCTAAAAAGTCTATTAAGACAGATGATAGCAATTAAATCACAAAGAAATGACATACCTGGTCTTGCTCACTATCACATGATGCATTCAAACAAAGCCTGAAAATAAATTAAGAAAGTACAATTAGGCAATTTAATTTCTGCTTTTCCATCTAACTACTTGTTGAGGAATTTTTGATTTTCAAAAAATTTAACACATTAGAAGAGAGAACTCACTTGTTTTCATCTTCATGTTGCAGAAATGTTCTAATCCTTTTGTTGGCATATGTTATAAGATGATCACTTCCATTTAGCTTCAAAATAAGAATACATTTACGGTAGGATTTAAACAAAATAGCTGAAACAAAGGGAATACAATTTGGGATATTAAGGCAATAGTCTACTCTGTTCAACCTAACATTTTAAAACAAGAAATCAATCAAAAATGACAACTGTTATCAAGGCAATGCAAAGTCAATTTCTTTATCAAATCAAGACAGTGTTTAGGCAAGAACAACGTAAAATGCGCCACCAAAGCACAGCAAATCGTACCAGGTCAGTCAGGGAGATGTGTGGGTGTTTGGGCACAATGGCTATATTGAATGGTTGTAAGTGTTTTCATAATGGGAACTCAATGACCTTTTTGTCCTATCTTCCAACAAACAACATGTTTTTCTTTATACTTAATGTTACTTTTGTTGTTCATTTGGACATTTTAATATTATGATGATAAAAAAGAGTTTTTTGTTGAATGCATTTCTTTTGAATACTAGGGTGAAATGTATGGAAAGTAACATTTCAAATAAAATGCATTTACAATGGAACTTGCTTTCATTAAAATGCATAGTTAAATTACCTTTGGAGCTAGTCTTTTTCTGTTCAATGTTCTTTGCAAATCTTCAAAAGAGATAATCTACTGAGTATTCTATATGCAAAATGATTCATCAAGTACAGATAGAACTTAACCCTATTTTGGTTGGGGGGGGGGCAAATTTGCCCCCCCCCCTAGTAGACTTTTTCTTATAACTCTGTCAGGATAACAATTTATGGCCCTGAAACTTTCTGAATTTTTGCTAATACTTATTGTGCAATGACTCAAGAAGTTTCATAAAAATATTTTGACAAATGAGGGGGAGGGAGACAATTTTCCGGAACTGACTCTGTCAAAATCGCCAATTCTCAAATATTAATTTTCGCGAAAAAAGTAGCAAAATTGCAGGATTTTGCAAAGATATTTTGCAGCGTAGTGCTATTTGATGTATTCTATCATAATTTTCATGTTTGGATGGAAATTGAGTTCCAAATTTAATTTTATCGCATTTTTCCTGATTTTGACCGATTTGGCCACTTTTCTTGAGCACACAAAGGAAAATGCTGATGCAAGCAATAATGACGCCTAATTCTAGGTTAATTTTTATATTTCCATAAAGTACATGCCTAGGGCTATTAGTACACCAAATTTGGTTCCTCTATCTATTTCCAGTCAAGAGTTAGGTAGGGGGGGCTTTTTTGCCCCCCCCCAACCAAAATAGGACGTGTCAGATAGCCCAACCACTATAGGGTTAAACAGTATAGGCCTTGCATGCATCATTTGATAGACATGCATTATCCATGCATCAGGAGAATTACTGAGAATTCTTAAGAAGTTTCAAGACTTTTCCACATGATGCTTGCAAGATGTTAAAGTATATCATTTTGTAAACAAAATCCCTTTGTAGTAAGAAATTTCCTCAAAAATTCTTTGGCAACAAAACACTAATCATGGTAATAATCCCATTTCTTAAGAATCATTCAGGTCTTTTCATTTCGTTATATTTTGCAGATCAAAGCATTCTTACCTTCTTTAGAATCTTCTGAAAGCAATTTGTAAGACTGTGACAAAACCAATTGAAAATCTTTATCTTCCTTTTCATCAATCATTTTTTCATCATGATCCCAAAATGGAATTGCGGCTGAAATATTTGTTTCAATACAGCTCTCTTCTCCTTCATCATCAGCTTCATTTGATCCTGAACTGACATCTCCACTTTCATTGTCTGAAACCCTTTCACTTGATACATCACTCCCTGCCATATCATCATCATCATCATCATTATCATCATCACCATTCCCTGACCGTTGTCTCCATATTTTAATGTCCGCAATTTCCATGTTGTCTTGAACAAANAAAACACTAATCATGGTAATAATCCCATTTCTTAAGAATCATTCAGGTCTTTTCATTTCGTTATATTTTGCAGATCAAAGCATTCTTACCTTCTTTAGAATCTTCTGAAAGCAATTTGTAAGACTGTGACAAAACCAATTGAAAATCTTTATCTTCCTTTTCATCAATCATTTTTTCATCATGATCCCAAAATGGAATTGCGGCTGAAATATTTGTTTCAATACAGCTCTCTTCTCCTTCATCATCAGCTTCATTTGATCCTGAACTGACATCTCCACTTTCATTGTCTGAAACCCTTTCACTTGATACATCACTCCCTGCCATATCATCATCATCATCATCATTATCATCATCACCATTCCCTGACCGTTGTCTCCATATTTTAATGTCCGCAATTTCCATGTTGTCTTGAACAAAACCTTTCTCATTTGATTTCTGCTTTTTCTTTTTTAATTTCTTGGTTTGATTCTCTTCTAATTCTTGTCTAAGTTGTCCGATTCTTTCTCTAACTTCATCATCATCAACTGGCATATTGTTTATCTTTTCTAAATTTTCTAAAGCTTTCAATTTCTTGTTCATTTTCTTTATCTTTCTTTTCTTTCTTGAATTGAGATTCATGACATTTTCACTAAATGAATCACTTTCGCCAAATTCAAGTGGACTCCATGGTTTTCCACTGTGTACAAGAGTAAGACATTTTCGCCTTGGTACAAAATCCTCGTCAGAATCACTAACATTCACTTTTGATGTGATATTTTCGATGTAATCCCTGGCAGCTTCATCTTCACTTGTTGCAACACAAGAACTTTCTGTTGCTGAATCTAGTTCAGGATGAAACTCAAGTCTTCTCTTTCTGCCTCTCCTCTTCCTTGATTTACTTTTATTTCTCATTTGAAGTAAATCTAGGCCAATGCCAGGTGGCCTTTGATCACCGACTTCAGATGTTGAATTCGAATCAGATGGACTTTCTTCTAGCCTTGCTGATAATAATTTAATTTCTTTCATCAAATCTTCCATTAAAATACTCATCTTTTCTGTTGCTTTTCGTAGCTTCCCACTCTTTTTCAACCATCATTTCGACTCAACACGAAACACAATCACGAAAATCTTCACTTTCAAAAACAAAATGCTTCAGGACAGCAACAACATCTGTTTTGTTCATTAAAACAACAACAACAACAGCCCTGGCGCTCAGTTCCAAAATTGCGGGACCAGCGAAATTCTTGTCATTCTATATATTTTCTGATCACAAAGTAACTGAATTAAAGAAATGAGATTTTCAGTTTCAGCAGGAAAGATCTAAAAAAATCTTTTTATTACCTGACGCAAAAGTCGTCTGTTGTACCACAATAATATTGCAATCATATTCACTTGGAACATAAATTGCACCAGCCAAGGTTCGTCACATTCGTCCAAACTTACAAAGCTTCCCTGAAATGCATTATCTTCTACTTCTCTTCCATTTCTAATTCTAATACTTTCCAATTCTCTAAATGACCGTATCAGCAATTCTATCAAGATTAACTTCAGAGCAAGGGAATTCATGAAAAATAATATTTCTGGCCTAAAAAATGTGTCACTTCATAAAATTTCAATACATTCGTACCAAATCCCTCTTCGATTTATTCATTGTCGACATTTCATTCTATAATCCTTGAAGCCCTTAAAGTACATAGCAATAAAGGATTATGGCAGAATTTTCTTCAACCAAATATTTCTGTTTGTTTCCATGTTGCTACCTATGCATTTGATTTCCTGTCTTTTGTGCAATTTGTTGTTCCTCGACTTCTTTTCCAAAGTTCATGGTTTTAATTGCAGCACAATGAGCAATGAAGGATTTATCTTCCACTGAAATTTAATAAAAAGAAAATAAATAGGGTGCCAAAATGAAAATGTTTACCTGAAAATCGTTCGTATGTGGGAGGTGTTAGTTACACATTATAAAGAAATTAGCCTGCGCGCAGACTCTATAAAAGAAATTTGATATTCATGTCGATCTGAATGAAATCCAAGAAATTTCTTTCAAAGAAACCACACACATTTCTTAACAGGTTTATGAGAAATTAGTACCAGGGTGGCAAAAAATGTAAGACATTTCAATATCATACCACGGTTGAAAAATACCAACAAACCTTAATAGTAGATTCGAAGCTTAGTGTGGCAAAGATCATATACAGTAGGTCCTTTATTCTTGAGTATTATTTATTGTCAATTTTGATAGTATGAAAAATATTGCGAGACGTGGAAAAGGCATCATTTCGCACCAATTCAAAACTGATATAATGGAGAGTTTTCACGATTTCTACAAACGAAGGATGGATCATTATCACCAAGATACTACGAAAGCCAAATTGTCAAGCTAACCTGTCAGAGGTTCAGTTAAAGAAAGCCAATCATCTAGCCATTGTTTCATGACTGGAATTTCGAATGAATATTTATCCAAACCACGTGCATGACAGGCCTAAATGAAAGTAAAAAATAAAGGTGTCATTTATAAATGCGTATTAAAGACAGGAGTGTGTAAATAATTTACCCAGGATCTCGGCATTTCATTCAAAACGTAACATAAATTTGTAAAGAAACGAATACAAAATTATTGACTGTAGATTCTTAAACTTTCTTGGCATTTTTAGTAGTGTTATTGTCAATTTCTACGCTGTTTCGTGAATATCAAAGATTCCTCGCTAAATCAGTGAATCAACGTGAAAATGAGGCTTACCTGTCTGATGCATTTATCTGACAAAATGTCCATTCCATCTCTCCTGATAGCTTCATCATCTTCTACTATTTGCTTGATTCTGTATGACAGAAACTCTCTCAGGACTTTTGAAGGGACGTACCACTTCACAGGGAGTAACCACGTTTTGCACAATTTTGTCTGCATGAAAAATAGTGAAATAACACAAATGCAGCGGGGATATTGAAGGCACTTTAAAAAGAAACGAGAAGGACATTTAGCATCTGTTATGGTCAGATATTTTGTGATATGGCATACCTGATATATACTTAAACATCAGCTTCAAAATTCTTTTCACACACGAAAATAGATATGTTTGTCGGAAAACAATCCATTGGTGTAGCATACAGAATTTTAGGTATAAAAACTGAGACAAGGACCAGCAATTTAAATAAAATAACAAGAACAATTTCACGATAAACTTTGATTAAAAATGGGAAAGAGCACATACCAAATGAAACCTCGGCATTTTCTTAATCACCATAATTTCATCTTTGAAGTCATCTTTTAAAATTATCAATTCCTCGTTCTTTATATGGTTGCCATCAATTGCCTGTGGTGAAGGAAGAACAAATTAAAAAGGAAACAATAACCTTGCTACATTTCCAATCTACAGAGTTATAAATAGGAGTTGGACAAATAAAATTCTGTTTTTTGACAAGGGAAGTTAAAGACTGATGAACTTGACGCATTTAAAGGCACTTTAAACAATTGGTACACATACTAAACGAAGTATATTTCAATGCTTTAGGTGGACTTGCTCCAAGTCTCGCTCTTGATCAATAAATACAGGAGGTGAAAGGATGAAAGGGGGGAGGACACAGGGAAAGGAAGAAAGGAAGAAAGAAAGGGAAAAGGAAGGGGAACGAGTTTCTTCCTTTCTTTCTTTCCCCCTCTTTCCTCCTTTCCCCTCCCGTATTTATTGATCAAGAGCGAGACTTGTAGCAAATCCATGCTTTAGGGAGCATCCTGAATATAATAATTTGGCCCAAATGTTAATTAATAATTGATAGGATGTTATACATTAAACATTTTCCAAAAAGTGTCCAGAAAGACTTTTTATGAAAAAAATATGAGAATTTACCAATATAAGAATTGCAAATTATTAGAACTGAAATAGCAAAATATTTGAAAAATGTGAAGATGAGGAGTGCCATTTACCTTGATGCATAATTTGAATAAATCTCGATTTTTCAGTTCCCTACTTGACCAGCCAAGTTCTTGAATTAATGGAAGATAATATTGGCTTCTCTTAGCATGATCCTCAAATGCAAATTTCTTCCTTTGTTCAATGTTCCAAAATTGCTGGGAAAGCAACTTCTTAGGAAACAGATAGCTGAAAAAAACCAAAAACAAAAATAAAACAAAAAACAAATTTTGTCATACCTATGATCTATACCACAGACCTGCTTTCAATAATCTGCTAATTTGCTATTTGTTTCAAATATATATACAGGGTGTCCCAAAAAAATTGTGCCCTGTTTGCCTGAAGATTGCGTCAAAACTTGTGCATGATGTTGCTCATATTTGCAGCAGCCACTTGGTATAGCTATGTCTATTCCCAATATAGCTAACTGTACTGTAGCCAAATGTGGATGGATTTTGGAAAGAAAATTACTGCATTGCAATCACTGCTTTACATCATTTTTCTTCACAAAATGCACACGAGAATATATGAGATCTAATGATCATGCATTATTTTTCCAGAACTGTGAACTGATATGCTGTTAAATCTTGTGACTCACCCAATTATTGGTGCCAAATAGCCAACAAAAGGAAGAAAGAATAACAGTGCTACAGGTAATGACTTTATGATATCTTTCTGAGTCTGAAAGAAAAACAAACTCAAAGGTTACATGAAGTCATTAAAAGTTTCTGCTGCAAGGTATAGTTGCATTTATGTAGTAGATTCAAAACTGCACTCATTTCTTAAAGAGATTTCCAATTGCTGCAAAAAGTTCCTGACTGAATCTCCACATTATATAGATTTCAAATTAAATAAACTGATATTTTTCTGAAAATGTTGAAATTTGCAAAATTTTAGAGCTTTTATCACTCTATATAATGACAATATTGTTTTTATCTATTTTGTTGTAACCACCTGGCTTCCCCTGTTATATGTTTTTCAAACTTTAACCCCTCATTTCTGCTACAGCAATGGACTGCAAAGAAATAGTAAAAAGAAAAATATTTTAGAATTGATCAGGAAACAAAATAACACCTGTTGCATATGTCTAAGCTCTTCCCTTGTCAAAATTGTCAAATCATAATCATGTCTTTTCAATTTCTTCTTTGTAGCCCATGCTTTTCTTGCATCTATCCAAAGCAATTGCTTACACCCTTCCAAGAATGCAGCAACCATTGCTCTGAATCGTCCAAATGCTCCTATTTTTTTCTTATCATCTTCTTTCTGTGGTATATTTTGTAATTCCTCTTCTTTTAAATCTTTTTTCTCTTCCATTTCTGATTGGTTGTTTCTTGGCTCATTGCTGAAATATCTTTTATTCAGCCATCCACTACTAATTGTAATCAATGTGGGTGTGTAAGAAAATGTTCCACATTCACAAAAATCCATTTTGTTTTGTTCTGTTAATTTTAAGTCGTCTTTCTGAATTCTCTTTGTGAAAATACATTTGTGGTAGGAACTATATTGCAATGCATTGTATGAAATTCTTTGAAATGATAATTCTGCGAGTTTTGTCCTCCCAATGGCTGTAATTCTACATTTAGGCCCAAGAAAACATGATGATGGCCTAAGTAGGCCTAGGCCTATTGCCGGCTGTAAACGCGAAAAGACTTTTTGCATCTCGCAAAAATTGATTCCCTGTAGAAAATCGTGGGTGAAGCAATTCTTGAGTAAGATTTCACATCTATCGAACATCAGCGAGCAAGAAGACCACCAATTTTCTTATCAGATCTGCTGATGAAGAATAAAATTATCCATGATCAGCCGCCATCTTTGATTTCATCATTGATTTGCCTCTTTCTCGCAATGACAATCGAGATTGAGGCAGTTCTTTCAATTACATAATATTTTCTTCGAATCGTAATTTTTACTTTTTTTACAAATTCATTTTGTTTTGTTTGCGCCAGAAGTCCTACGTTAACAAGCAAGGTCCATTTTCTATTGGAGCTTTGGGATATAAGGTAGCATTTTGAAATTAATGGAGCACTGAGTGACAAATGAAACTGAAAATAACAAGGCCTCCGAGGAGATCAGAAAAGTGGGGGGGGGGGCAAACTTGATACAAAAAAATTACCACAACACAACATGATGAGCTGCCTTTCAGAACGGCATGATTTGGAAAGAATGGGGGCCATGGCCCCCCGGTCGTCGGAGGCCCTGAATAACACTGACACTGAAAGCACTCCAGTAGCATTTCTCTCGAAAGCATTCTTTTGTAGTCAGCAAAAATTGCCGACAAAGACAAGTTAACTTCAAAGCAAAGACACCCCGCAGTAACGACCCCGATGAAACATTGCTCTCCCAAGGTAGAAGGATGACCCGCCAAGAATATTTGTTTCCCCGCTAAGTTTGAGTTTATACACTTTCCCCGCCGTGTTTCTGTAGGTTAGGTTCCCCGTTGAAACTTTTGTTTCCCCGTCAAAAATTATACAAGTTTCAATATAGATAATAGCAGAAAATTTCCTTTCCCCGCCATGGTATTTCTATTCCCAGTTGAAAATGTTTTATTTCATAATTTCCCCGCTGCATTTTTAATGTCCGGCGGGGTCGTTACGGAGGGGTGTGCAAGGCAACCAAACCAAACTACCCTATTGAGGCGAGGATCCAATTCCGCTTTACATGAAACGAAAATATTCTATAAAAACAACTTTCAAGAAAACTGTCCGCGAGAAAATAACATTGACTCATTGATCAGCCTTCACCTTCTGACAGAAGATACGACACTGATTAAGGCTGCATAAAATCATTGACATAATTCTATCGATGCATACCCGTGAGCTCAAGTCTTTAATCAAATAATATCAGAGACGTTGGAACCCCCACGTTTGAGGTGCTTCCTACGTCCCTGAACAACATTCATAAACTGAATTATAAAGTCTGTCTGCATAATTGATTCAGTTTACACCACAACTTCACCATTACGAATGAAATGAAGATCTAAATGTTTGAGTTATACAGTACACTAAATTGTTTTCATAATGTGGTTGCTAACTACCAACTCTACAGTGATAAAAAACTAAGAGCAATCTTTCCATTGAACTAAAGTTGTGTTGATCTATCAGTAAACTGGGACTAGTCTAGAATCGCACACCTATAGGATTTTCGTAGGGTTCAGTTAGGACCAGTACAGGCACAGTGTGCGATTCTGTACTAGCGCTGATATATGTTGTCTATAAAATTATATTTGAATGAATTAACCATTGACTAAGATGTTGTGCATGAAACAATAAGCAAAATGCATTGTGCGCATTGATTAAAAAAATGACAGGATTTCAAAACTTAAAAACTTTACCATAAAGTTTTATGATTCCAAATCCTTTAAACATGACATTTTGTCAAAACCTCTGAATGAGGTTTTTAAGGATTACGATAAAATGTTCAAGCTAATCGAGTCGCATTGCATTAACTCATTACATCCTAAATAAAAAATGAATCTGTCCTTATAAATCATACATTTAGAACATTCTTAAGTCACTAATATTGTTTATATTACATACAAGTCACCTTACTTTTCCTGTTTCTTACGACCAAATCCCAGTTTGGAAGATCCTTTGCTGGATGGGGCAGTCTTTAATAAATCAATTTGATCTTTTTGTGACGTCAGTTTGTCGTTCATTCCACAAAGATGGTCACTAAGCATTTTTATTTGATCTTCATAACTTCGCTTGGTTGTTTCTAATTCATCCTGAAAATTGTAAGTAATAAATAAAAATTAATCGCTTCGTCTGACGGGTCTAACATTAGATCTTTGTCTATTTACACTTAAAAAGAAACTGAGATACGGTTAGCAAGTACACTTAAAAGAAACTGAGATACGGTTAGCAAGTACACTTAAAAAGAAACTGAGATACGGTTAGCAAGTACACTTAAAAAGAAACTGAGATACGGTTAGCAAGTACAGTTAAAAAGAAACTGAGATACGGTTAGCAAGTACACTTAAAAAGAAACTGAGATACGCTTAGCAAGTACAGTTAAAAAGAAACTGAGATACGGTTAGCAAGTACACTNAATATTGTTTATATTACATACAAGTCACCTTACTTTTCCTGTTTCTTACGACCAAATCCCAGTTTGGAAGATCCTTTGCTGGATGGGGCAGTCTTTAATAAATCAATTTGATCTTTTTGTGACGTCAGTTTGTCGTTCATTCCACAAAGATGGTCACTAAGCATTTTTATTTGATCTTCATAACTTCGCTTGGTTGTTTCTAATTCATCCTGAAAAATGTAAGTAATAAATAAAAATTAATCGCTTCATCTAACATTAGATCTTTGTCTATTTACACTTAAAAAGAAACTGAGATACGGTTAGCAAATACACTTGAAGCAATACCATCAAGCCAGATTCACAAAGATCACAATAAAAATCACTAATTTATCAGACGAATTCTACAAATGAATACCCAGCAGCCAAAATGGTTTTAAACGCGGCAGATAGGGGTTTGTTGTTTCTTCTTTATGGAAATGTATATTCGGGACATGTTTTCTTATTAATAATGTCCTTGGTCTTTATAAAATATTACAGTTTTGATATTGGATCTAATTGATGTTAGATTTGGTGACATTTTAATGAAGAGGCCCTTGAAAATCAGTTTTGCCGAAGAGCTTTTCCTCCCTAAATTGATCAAAATGAAATATAACAAATGAAATTGGAATGAAAAGAAAATAGGACAAACCTCTAATGTGCCAACTTTACCCTTGGTATTGGTAAGTTCACTTGCAATCTTCCTTTTACTTTTATCCGCGAGAACAAGTTGCTTGTACAAAGCACGACACTGAAATAAGTACAGTTTATATCAAACATTTTGATATTGTGTTATCAAAAATCAATTAAATCTAGGTAAAGACACACAAAATGCTTAAAAAGTATACCACAACATAACCATGAAAACAATTAGAATATCATAACCAAAATGAAAGCTCTTCTAACCTTTTAACGCAACGCAAGTGATAAAGAAGTGACAAAAAATTGAGAACAACAGGCCTACCTCAGCATAATATGTCACTCCTTTACTGTCTGCTTGTTGAAGCTAAAGGATGACAAAGATTTTCATCAGATCAAACAAAGATGGTTCTCAGAGTGAATGAGTGACATATCACATATGTCACTGAATTGTCTTATAAGTTAACTAGCAAAGGGCTAAACCGTATTTGTCTCGCATTCAGGTCATATTGAATAAAATAATGCAAGCAAGGTTAGCCTCAATAGATTGATTTTTGCCGAACTGATGACAGGAAGTAATGTTCAAATTAACAGCAAATGGATATCCACAGTGTCGCCACTAAACATTTTAAAACAAAAAAAGGGAAATTGGAATTAATCCATAAAATAAGCAAAAAATTGGACAAAATATTAAGAACAGTTTTTTAAAAATATAACCTGTTTGGTAAGATCATTAATTCTTGATGTAAGATGATTTTTGAGAAGTTCTTCATGATCTCGGTCTCGATCTCCGTCTCCTGAATCCTGCAAAAAGCACCAACAAGTTTAGACTGACGATGTCATTCCTTGTATTTGTTCTATGTTTTTAATTTGATCTTTTATATCTTAAGCCATAGCCATCATTCAATTAAATGCAGAAAACTGAAACTCATTCAATCAGTCTATAACAAGTTCATATTATCTTCAGGGCCTATATATGGGTTACTATAATCACCTCAAACACACAGCTCACAACAACAAGTCAGTTTATTACGTCTTTTACATCATCGCACAAAAGAAACGCAGAATGAGGATATAACATTGCAAAAAATAACAAGATTCATAAGCAAAAGAATGGCAAAAAATGAAAAAAAACATACCCTCTCCTTATTCCATGCCTCTAAGTTCCCAATGGGCTGAAAGACAAGTGATTGATGGAAAAGGTGATATGACATGAATCAAATGAACTTGATTTTCCAGCATTTCAGGAAGTTTCTTAGTTTTGTATCGTAACGTTCATTGCTTTCCTAGCTACAACCTAAGCTAACCAGAAGAAGAAAATCCATCTACCTGGGGAAGAATATTCATCTACCAGGGGAAGAATTCAATCTACCAGGGGAAGAAATATCCATCTACCAGGGGAAGAAAAATCCATCTGCCAAGGGAAGATAAATCCATCTACCAAGGGAAGAAATATCCATCTGCCAACCACCAGTCAGCTTATTTTCGGGAAGACAGGGGAAGAAAAATCCATCTACCAAGGGAAGATAAATCCATCTACCAAGGGAAGAAATATCCATCTGCCAACCACCAGTCAGCTTATTTTCGGGAAGACAGGGGAAGAAAAATCCATCCACCAAGGGAAGATAAATCCATCTACCAAGGGAAGAAATAGCCATCTACCAACCACCAGTCAGCTTATTTTCGTTATCAGTAAGTAAAGCGCAAGATAATCACTACAACTGAACATGAGGAGATCTATATGATTCGCTTATGTATATTTTCTAGATTTGCTAAACAAACAAAAAACAGTGAATCCAGCAACGGGCCTAATTAGTGCAAATAAAGTGTGACCCAATTAAGCGTGAACTATCATTTGAAACACAAACCTGTGAAAACATTGGTGGATCTGTAGTCGTTGAACTTGATGATGATGAACTTTGTCTGATTAATGTTGGCGATTGAACTGGATTACTGAGTGATTTTTCTCTTTGCATAAAATCATCTATTGTCTGAAAAATAGAGACAAATTATCAGTCAGATTGATCGAATACAATGATTTTCTAAATCATTATAAAGCGATGTAAATTCTTGAAGAGGATCCAGAGCATCATGCATTCGGTGTATAAACAATGGAATAGAAGTCACGTC
>REGL01000065.1:32332-43093 GCA_004194395.1 Aurelia aurita complex sp. Pacific
TTAACCTCTTTCTCAAATTTCGCTTTCAAAAGTTGGGCTTCCAAAAGCCAATGCTGTTTTTCCTGAAACAAAAAGTAGAATAAACTCAAGAAATAAATCCAAAACTAATGAAATTGATCAGAACATAAACATTGCATCATAAGATCATATTCATTGGTTACTTCTTCATCGACATTAAATTTAATTCACATGTATATGGCTTGTGGATTCTCTAACAATTGAAAAGTAATCTTATATGTTATTTCATGAACAAACATCAACAACAAAAACCTGCGAATTTTGCTTAAATCCAAATCTTTGCTTAAATCAACTACAAATACCTGTTCTAGCTTTGAAATAGCTTCTCTTGAATGTGTAACCTATAAAAAACAGACTCTCTTTTACATGACAACAAACAGTCCTCGCATGCATAATGAAGTACAGTACCAATACTATATATTCATTCATAGATATCTATTCATTCATATTAATTCATTCACTAGATATTCATTCATAGATATTGAGACCTTTGTAGTTTAAATAGCAGCAGTGGTGCTTTTGATCATTTCATTTCTGCTATATCATATGATAGCTTTAGTTGTATATTTCCAACTTTGCACACTGAAAGTATACGAATCATGCCCAATATACTACCATTGTTGTTACAAAAGGTCTTTCCTAAGAAAACCGTAGTTGCAATTTCACAGGATGATTTGTAAGTTATGGCAGTTGCATTTTCAAAATAGACTAAATGTTACCTCTTCTGCTAATGTGTCTCTACTTTCAGTTGACGTAACCAAAGTTCTGTTGTTTTTCACAGCAATTTCATATGGGATTGTAATGGGAGCATCCTAAATTATGGAGGGAGAAAACCTTCTGATAACCAATGGAAGAAAAGATGCAAAATTAGTGAAACTAATTCAACAATGAGAATTCTCCTTATCAAGTTGCAAGTTGTATCCAGAGTATGGGAACAGACGATAAAGAGAATTTAGCCACGTTAGTAATACAATGCAAATGGGCCTCGTGTCAGCAAAACGTTTTTTCAGATGCATACATTGGCTATTACACTTTCACCTCAGGTAATTACATCTGAACAATCAGATAGTAAGAAAAACCTATAAAATAAAATCAGGTAATAAAATTATAAAACAAGCAGTAAAGAAGTGAACATACCTTGAGTAAGCTTTGAAGATAACTCGCAGCTTTAGACTGGAATGCTTTAACAGATGGTACAATGCCCTTGCGATGCAGAAGAGACAATTCAATAAAATTCAAATACGAGGATGTATTTCTAAGCAATACAGTAAAATAAAAAGATGATACTATTTTTTGTGAACTGCTTGAAAGCAAATGGCGAAATATGTTAAGGCACTTAGGTGTGAAAACCACCTTGAGATTCAACTATGACCTAAGAAGAATATACGATAGAAAATATCCGAAAGGTGCCAAGTTATACATAATCAGGTCATATTTGAAATAGCGAGAGGCATAAAAACTAAACTAATATCGTCAAGATTGCTCATGAAAGAAGAGGCAAGTCAAATTGATTGATAGTTCTTGACATCTTTATCAACTTCTATTAAGCAGAAGAAAACTTTCCTAAATTTCAGTAACGTGAAGTAAAATATTACGAGAATAATTCAAGTTATATCTTATTACCAGAAGATTTCCTTACAACTTTCTATACGTTTTAAAATCATGCTTAGTCCATTTACCATTGATTTAAATACGTATATACCTCGTCCCCATTACTGACAACTCCTTTTCTCTTAAATCCAAAATGGCTGCTTATGAAGTCAATATTTTCATTGAAAAATTTCGCGAACTGAAAGAAAATGAAAGATTCATTTCCTCCAAGTAGTTGCAGCTCAGAAAGGTAAAAAAGAAACATAATGACCTGCCAAAAATGATACAATTATTCATTATCAATTATCATTAATTTAGAATGATATAAAATCTAAGACAAAGATAAAATTGAAAATAAGAAAAAACATATTTCAATGGCAAATACCTTGCTAGCAGCGGATGCCATTCCAGCCAATGAAGAAACAATGCATTGATCTGTATTTCTCAATCGCTACAAAGAAATGCAAATAAATTCATTATATTTTGACGTGTCTGATTGCATAAGAACTACAAACGCAGAAGCAGTTTGTCTACCAACTGCGCCTAAATGAACTTCACATTCGTTCATGGGAACTACGAGGAAAAACTATGTGAGGAATCTTCTTTCCGTTTCCAAATTGCTAAAAGGACTCAACTGAACTAACTAAAAATACAGAATGGTTCGTTTTCTACCACCAAATTGTAAAAGAATGATCTCAAAAACTATTTGACTTCCTGGGTGAACAAAAATAAAGCTGTTTGCTTCAGCCCATCCTTCCTTTACCCAGAATATCAAAGCTGAACAGTAGCTGCAATGAATCGATTTGACTGTTAAATGGAGAACAGAGTATGAAACAGTTTGAAGATATAGAACACAAATACATACATCAGTCATCATTGGTAACTGCTCTTCTGCTATCATTTTCAAATTGTAACCTTTACACATTTCTACAATAACAAACAACATTACTTTATCATAGAGCAAAATAGGAAATAGCAATGTTTTCGATAAACTGCACTCTCGAGGACCCTCATGAAAAGCACTCTCGAGTGACTGAGGCCTTCCTCTGTAAATATCTGTATTATTATTATTATATATTATATTATTATTATTATAATGTTTTCGATAAACTGCGATGTAAATAATGAGTATTTGATTACGCCCCGAATACGAACTTCAGCTGAGTGTGTTTCTAACAAATTTATACAAAATAGCGATTCAAAGAATAATATGAATTTATACGACACAGCGATTCAAAGAACAATTCAAAGAAAAATGAATTACTGAAAAAAGAAGAAGAAAATGGAGTATAGTGATAGTGGCTTGTATGTTGATGTTATGANACCCTCATTAAAAGCACTCTCGAGTGACTGAGGCCTTCCTCTGTAAATATCTGTATTATTATTATTATATATTATATTATTATTATTATAATGTTTTCGATAAACTGCGATGTAAATAATGAGTATTTGATTACGCCCCGAATACGAACTTCAGCTGAGTGTGTTTCTAACAAATTTATACAAAATAGCGATTCAAAGAATAATATGAATTTATACGACACAGCGATTCAAAGAACAATTCAAAGAAAAATGAATTACTGAAAAAAGAAGAAGAAAATGGAGTATAGTGATAGTGGCTTGTATGTTGATGTTATGATTGAGGTTTACCTTGAGTAATTTTGAAAAGGTCTTCCATTTGTTTCTCCATAAGTTTAAAACAACGGCCACTATTTGCAATTTTTGAGTTGTTTTCTCCTGTAAAATGCAACGAGCAAATTACACATTAATTTGATTACATTAATTTGATTACATTAATTTGATTACATTACACATTAATTACATTAAATTACAACAAACAAAATTACTAGTGGTCAACTGCAATCAGGAATTTTTCTTCTATAATATTTTGTTGGAGAAACAGTCTCAGTGCGCATGAAATCTAAAAAGTATTCCATTTGCATTAAAGACAGCCAAAGAAACGATATTATCACAAAGAATTCTTCGTTGAGAAAATTCAAAATTTTGTTTCCTTCCTTGTTTGATTTTAAATCAGACAATAAAAGATTTCAAGAACATGTCAAATGACTGAATATTCTAATGACTGAATGAATGAAGCCAGATGACCGAAAAAAAAATGCGCTATGATTAAGGGCACCCACCAAACGATGACAACACTGACAAGCATCTTTGAATCCTAGAAATTGTCGTTGTAAATTGTTTTGATAATTTGAAAAAATGCACATTTGAATGTTCCATTTCTTCACTGCATGATGCCCAACAACATTCTTCTTCAATGCTAAGATAAAAATCCAAATTTGTTTCTTTATATGTGTAACTTCCTAATACACAAAAATTGATATGAAAATATCTAAATCTACGTTCTTAGAAATATAAAACATCAAAAAGAATTCTCAAAATCTTCTTATCTACAACTGAAGAAATCAAAATTTATTATCAGTAACAAAGGTTTTGCTTCCAAATCGGACGCACCAGTCTATCATTCAACATTGCTGATGACAAAGGACTTAATCAAATTACGCCATTTCATAAAATTTTCCTTTTTCAAGCAATCTTCAAGTTTTACTATCATAAAGAGACGTTCCTATCTTGTGTTTGAAAAGAAAAACGAGGAGAAAGTAAACTTCAATAAAAGAAACATTCAGTCAAAAGGTTACCTTGAGAGATGATATGATAGTAGTTTCTCGAGATATTTCGAGAATTTACAGAAACTTTGAGATAAGAATTTCAATCCAGTACATGTTTCCTGTAACATAAGAATAAAAATGTTTGAAAGATTGAAACTGGTTTGTTACTCAACATTCAAGACAGCAGGGCCTAACGAGAGACGAGTCTACATGAATCCAAAATAATTAGAAGACTCTTTAATTGCCAATCCTGTATTTTCCTTTCAAAAACAAGAGGAGCAGAGCAGCAATAGTATTGACGTATTGACAAAATAATGACAATTTTTCGATTTGACCGTTCAAAATATTGCTGTACCATTCGAGAATACAACTTGAAAAAAGCAGGGTAATCGTTGAATAAAACGTTGATCTTACAAGAGAAATGAAATACTCCAGTTTCAAACAATCATTGAAATCTTTCATGGCTTGCTGTGTCTGTCGATTTATTTGCGCATTTTCTCTCAGGTGAGTGCTGAACTGCAAAGGAAAAGAAAATAAAAGTGGACAATGCTGATGTAATTAATTGGCTTATTTCAAAAGAAGAAGCCCTAGCACCAAAAGACAAAATAATTGCATTTTGGCCACAAGCGAATAAAATATTTTCATGAAAACATGGCATGAAAACGTTCATGATCAAAGCAATGCCATAGTTTTGAGAAGACGATCAACTGAAGAGTCATGCAGCGCTCATGGAAAAGACACTGATGGAAGAGACACTGACTTCATTGATAACAACTGCTCGAGCGGCAACTGTTAAAATAGCTTATATTTTCGGGACTAATTTATTGTAGAAAACATTCTTCGTCTAAGAATTCTGCTCATGACAGAACGTGTTTTGCTGAAGTGATAACTTACCTTCGAATTGACGATACTGAGTTGTTCTTGTTTCATGTCTGTTGTAAATATGTTCAACCTCTGTAAAATTTAAAAATTGACGCAAAATGAGAATGGAGAATAGGAAATTGTGAGATTTATGATAAACAAGCAGTGGCATCAAACATCAATGCCAATACCATGCGAAAAATGTTCACCTAAAACAGATGTAAAGGAAAATGTGCCAACGAAAAGTATAAGCATCTTTTAATATCAAACAAGCAGGCAACTCACATAATCTCAGGTTTCTATTCGTTGGTGAATATAGTTCAATAAACTGAAAATAAAGTTTACGATTCGGAATCACATAAAGATGCTTACCTGTTCAAGGTATGTATGATAATCTGAAAGACTGGCCATAAAATCAACAAAGTGTGATGTAAATTTGTCAA
This sequence comes from Aurelia aurita complex sp. Pacific, assembly GCA_004194395.1. Taxonomy (NCBI): domain Eukaryota; kingdom Metazoa; phylum Cnidaria; class Scyphozoa; order Semaeostomeae; family Ulmaridae; genus Aurelia; species Aurelia aurita complex sp. Pacific. The sequence continues at coordinate 37,872 of REGL01000065.1, forward strand.
CAAGACTTCTTGCTTGAAGCTGAAAGAGCATTTGAGGCTTTGAAGTAAACTCGGTTTGACGGTGCACACGAAAATGTATTTTATATAAAAGTGCTTATCCCTCAAAACTGAATGAAAATAAAAGATTAAATACTGCATGATATCCAATTTATTACTCTGCAAAATTTTTACTCGTTTTGATACGAAAATGACCTTGAAGGTATAAGTTTGACTTTTTAACATTAAGAATAAATTTCAATCACAGAATACTGTAAATCATCATTTACTGCACTTACTTGATGGTTCCTGTCACAAACTGGAACATTTAGAATATTCAACTCAGAGTTTTCTGTGTCATTAAATGGAACTTTTTCCTTCAGTACNCTGAAAGACTGGCCATAAAGTCAACAAAGTGTGATGTAAATTTGTCAACAAGACTTCTTGCTTGAAGCTGAAATAGCATTCGAGGCTTTAAAGTAAACTCGGTTTGACGGTGCACACGAAAATGTATTTTACACAAAAGTGCTTATCCCTCAAAACTGAATGAAAATAAAAGATTAAATACTGCATGATATCCGACTTATTACTCTGCAAAATTTTTGCTCGTTTTGATACGAAAATGAACTTGGAGGTATAAGTTTGACTCTTTAACATTAAGAATAAATTTCAATCACAGGATACTGTAAATCAGCATTTACTGCACTTACTTGATGGTTCCTGTCACAAACTGGAACATTTAGAATATTCAACTCAGAGTTTTCTGTGTCATTAAATGGAACTTTTTCCTTCAGTACTTGCGTTGTTTTCTCTGCAGACAAAATAAGTGTGGATGAATTGTGAGAATGGACTAGCATAGTATGAAATAATTTGAAGGCAGATAAATTTGATCCTGAAGATAATTTGACAATCCCATTGAATGCATAACTGCGATGGAAAGACATTCAAATATTATGAGCAATCGGATTGTTCTCCCATTGAATGTCATCCTCAAATTTTGCACTACGAGCAGGAAGTTCCAACCAAAAACCATTCATGAAACAAAGGTTGGTTTCACTTTAAATTGCATAGAAATAGGAGATAGATTTTGAAAACATACCAAGCTTTGATCGCAAATCATTCTGACTTCCCTTCATTTGCTTCTGGCTAGAAAGGAAACAAAATCAATCAAAAATGTTTCATGATGCTTAGATGAGCCAAATTGTCATGAAGAAATTTCTTTTAACAAGTTAACATCAAATATAACTTCAACAGATTATCATATTAAAACTATTTTTGTTCTCAAAAGAGGCAGAAAAACTTACTATTTTTCAATCATTATATTTGCAATTTTCAGCTCTTCTTCTTGCTTATGTACCTTGCCCTGGAAATAAAAATCATATCACTTTCTGAAATGGGCTTCATATATGAGATGTATAGTTCTTTCAAGCCTTATTAGAAATATTCTGTGAAGAGTACAGTTAATGTGCCTGCAAGTAATGTGTAATGATATTTAAGTGGCACTCTTGCAAATTAAAAGGCCTGTGCGTTTTATTTCTTTCAAAACAATATTGCTCCTAATTTCTCAATCTAAGCACAAGCTTCAGTTTGTAATTGCATATCATCGAAATATCATAAAAAAGTACAGAAATTAACATTACCTCTGATGCTGCTCGGTCTTCCTGTAATCTTTCAATAATTCTATTATATCTTGCATTTGTTTCATCTATTGTTTTATTGTGACCACCTGCCTCTCTTTCAAGAACTTCTAGCCTCCCTTCTAATTTTCTTACAATAATGGTGTGTTGTTGATTTGCTTCCTGTAATTGTTCGTGCAATATTTCATTCTCTTTTATCTTCATTTCCAGTTCTTGTTCTCTCACGCTTTGATCCAATCCACTTGGTTTATAATCTGCAGCAGGCTGATTGAAACAAACAAGATTTTTCAATTCATGTTCAAGAAGTTTTTCAATTATTCATAATCTCTCTGCAAAACAATTGAGTTTTAGTCAAAACTGTAGGAAAATTGGTGGAGATAGAGGGGGTATGGGAGTGGCTGCCCCCCCCCCCCACAGTGACTCAAAAGACATTTGCTGGAAAATTTGTCAGAAATTATTGCAAAGTAGAAACAATTGTTGGAAAGGTATCGGAAGATTTGTAATAAAAACGTTCATTGAAATTGCTGCCTGTTGAAAACATCTGAAGAACTATCTACTAGAACAATGCAGCCTGTGTTCCAGACCCCTAGCACAATGATGAACAAACATAATTTCTCTTCGCACAATGCAGCAAATATAGCCTTCCATTCATTTTGAGCAATTCCAAAAAAACTGCTTTGTAAACAGATATGGCAAGCAAAATGTCACCAAAATCAGATAAACCCGGTTTTCGTCAGAAACTTACCTTTGGCTTGGAAGTTCCTCTTTCCCAAGAATCCAAATCTCCTTGCAAGATTTCAACTCTTTTTGACAGCTGTAAAGATTACAAAACAAGTATTAGCATAATTGTACAACTGCTAGAAATCAGTGCCTTTTAAAGGAGCAGGATAAGAAATACCTAAACAAATCCACGGTTTGTGCATCAAATATCGCATTTTGAAAGGAGAAATTCCTTTTGTAATTAGCTAAATTCAAAAGGAAAGATCCTTATCTAGATACAGGCTGGCCTTTGGGTGAAAGTTCAACGAAAATGCTTGTCGGAAATCCATTTATATCACAGCAATCCCAAAACATATCGAGCTATAATTTGTATCAGAAGAAAGTGCAAAGGCTTATCTACAAGATAAGACATATATTTTGAAATTTTGTTGAATAGTCGCAATAAATTAGCTTATCAGAAAACAGCCAAATTAAAAATTTCCTCAACTGTTTCTTATCCAGCCCCTTTGATGTCTTCAGAAATACTTCTGGTTTCATGACAAATGTTTGGTAGATATGCTCAATATTGATTGATGGACTGTGGATAAAGTTTAATTCAAAGATGATTTTGCATTGAGAGCAAAATTAAAAAATTTACCTGGTCATTTCTGAATTGTAGGCTGTCAATTTCCTGTTGAAACTTTCTGACTGTTTGATCCCTTTGCTTCAAGGCTTCCTGAATGAGACAAGATGGGCTTCCAATTGAAAAAGTCGAATGAAAAATCTTACAAGGAAATTTCTTCCTTCTTCCATGGATCAAAAGTATGATTTCATAACTTGAGCAAATAAAAATATGGTAAGACTTACATGACAAAAATCCATGAAAGGGGTAATTTACAGTTTCTAAGCCAGACAGTAGAGTTTTTTTCTGAGCTAGGGAGTTTTTCTGAGCTAGATTAAGGAGTTTTTCGAAGCTAGACAAGGGAGTTTTCCTGAGCAAGACCAGGGAGTTTTCTGAGCAAGACCAGGGAGTTTTTCTGAGCTCTGACTGGAGAGTTTGCAAATTGCACACAACTGAATATCGTTTTTAGATTTACCTGACAATTAACAAAATATTACATCATCAATCTATTGCTTTCCAATGCAAATCACACTTGGAGCACCTATATTTGCAAACACAAAACTCAAACCTTCCAGTCTTGTTACTGAGTAGAGACTCGAGGATTGAAAAGAAACAATGATACTTTACTTGTAATGACTTGCTGTTGTTCTGTTCATCTATCACTCCTTTCTTGAGGACACTCACTTGAGCGCGTAGCTGAAAAAGAATTTAAACATGAATAAATGTATTTTGAATACTGAAATTCTTTGACATATTGAAAATTGCGAAGAAAACTTGCAATGAGGCACCTTGGAAGATGGTAGGGTATGTAATATCGATTAACACACCCAAAATTACCAGCATTAACATGCTTCCTGCTGCAAAATGAACTTTATCAAGTTTCTAACACTAATTAAAACCAAGCAAGGATAATCTATATATAATCTGTATCATTGTATTTTTTGCAGACATAAGGTGTAATCTGCTGTTTTCTCTTGACTTAGGACACCTGCACTATGCTGCTTTTGGCTGGTATACCCTAGCCTGTGGACAGGCAAAAAAATGGGAAGTCTGCAATCTGGCAAGACGGGGCACCAAAGATTATTTTTCATTTGTTTTGTTTTTGTAACATTTCTCATTCATTTGGTTAGTATTTGTTAGTTACTTAGTTAGTTAGCTTCTAGCTATTCTATCATGTGCACTGAAAAAGTAGATCTTAGAGATTTCTAACCTTCACTCAACAGGAGAATCTTTCACGATAAGTTATAAATATGTGGGGTGCGGCCTAAATCAAGGCAAACGCCTTGCAGAAATTTGGTGCATGCAATTATTGCATGCAATGCAAATAAATGCGAGCGAAAACATGCAGAATGAAAACCTTTTGATATTCTTGGCCTAGCTTTTGATACTTGATATGCAGTTCACTATCCATCTTTCTTCAATTCCTTCAAATGTTAAATTGCAATGTTGTTTTCTTCAATTTCTTCGCAGCTTCCTCTTCTTGCCTTTGTCTTCCATCGCCATTTTGAAAGAGGAAGTACTTCATGTACAACAACACCTGCAAGTCCACCAAATCAATGCATGGGGGGGGGGGGGCGGGGATACAAAAGAAAGGTTGTCGGTACTAAAAATCAGATTACTTGACACCCCTAGAAAGGTAGAGTGCAAACAGGTAGTGCTTTTCAATACTCCCTCCGCGATTTCGATCAGATTGAAAAATCTCACTCAAATGTCCCCACCCACATGAGAAGTTTCAACAAATTAAAATCCAAAGGAAACTTTATTGGTTACCAATGATGCCATTACCCAACATGACTTTTAATTTCTGTATCACACGAAGAAGGCTGTTCACAAGAGAAACAGCCAGCCGTTAGCAACAAATTGCTCAGTTCAGTTTATTTGTTTTTCAAAATCCATCTTATACATTTTATAACTCTACATACCTACCTATCTAATTAACAAAGATGACTTTGAAATAAAATACAACATATTGAAAAACGACAGGATGGTACTTAAAGCTAAATGTAAACAGACTAAATAGGTAAGTACGAAGAGCCATAATGAGATTAGGGGAATTTCTTAAAGGAGGGGCCCCCTCAATAGGCAAGCTAATCGAGGAGAGAACACCACCTTTCTAAAAAGAAGATTGACTTTTCTAGATGCTATTTGAAACTGGTGCAGAAAGACACATAATAAAGTGTGAATTACTGGGTGTAATTGTGGCACAAAAAATAGATCTTTACCTTGGTTTTGAATGAAGCTTTCCACTGAGAGTTTCTTAATTCAACAGAGATTTCATTCCAAAGCTT
>REGL01000065.1:43215-67973 GCA_004194395.1 Aurelia aurita complex sp. Pacific
AGAAGTTTTAAAGACTTAAAGATTGGAGCAGAAGGAGAAAGAGCAGGCTGAGAAGAAATTTTTCGGATTAGTCTCTTCTGAAGTTTGTAGACAGGGTCTGTATAAGACGCAGAAGTATTACCCCACACGATAATACCATACTGGGCAAAAGACATAAACAAGGAACTATATAAGCAGAGTAACACATCTGGAGTCAGGAGGCTCTTAACCTTTGAAATAACATCACAAGTTCTAGCAAGTTTTTTGGACAACTCCTTCAGATGAAACTTCCAACTAAGGTTTTCATCTAAAAGTAGTCCTAAAAATTTGCAAATAAAGGGTGTCTGAAATTCAATTACGGGGGGGAAGCCTCCACTTCCAGTTACAGCAGTTAAACAGTGCTTCTTTTATATCTTACAAGTGACATTTTAATAATTACACCTTGTAGTATCGAATGAATTATATGACCAAAAACATTAAATTATCCTACTATGCTATAGCGGAATGAGTATTGAATTTGCTGCAGAGCCCATTGGATATTTTATCGAGGTAGATTAGCCATACCATCTACAGTAATATGCAATAGGCTTTACAGACGAAATTTATGGACTGTACTCACGTTTTCGCACTTAAGCTCCTGCTAACATTTTTACGCACACTTTAGCGATACACTCAATTTTTTTCATAAGAAACTAAGGTCCGGGGCTGGTAGGCAGTTTCTTAAATTTTTGGGCCGTTTTGCTACCAAAAGTTTCTTACATGTTTCTTACATTTTTGTAGCCAGAAATCTAAGGTTAATCTTGTTTTGTCTAAAGGGCTCCCAAATTACTTAGTAAGATCTGAAAACAAGTCAATAACACAATTCACACTCAAAATAATGTCCAAACAGTTGCTATAACTGTACAGTATCAAAACATTTTGACTGCGATAGGAAACGAAAAACTGTAAATTACAAAAGTTTCTTAGCTTTTTAAATCCACGCAGGGTCGTTTCTTAACTTTCGAAAAATTGAGCCTACCGTTTCTTATAAGCGGTTTCTCATAAAAAAGAAATGAGTGTAATACGGGTTTGTTTCGTGTGTTGAATACATCAGAGAGAAGGAGAAACTGCAAGCAAATTGCCTGCAAAGATCTAAGTTAGGCCTTACTCAAAACAATCAATTTCAAGTAAACTCTAGAATGTTCTTGTCAGTGCATAACATCGCTTGTAATTTCTGGCCAGTGCTAAACAAACGTCGATACTTTCTCTGAAACTTTCGAAATAATACTGATATCTTTCAATTTCTAAAATATTTCTTAAAATTCAAAATACAAATCGTTGACTAAATACAGATTAAACATATTTCCGAATTGCTTGTACGCATGTGAAGTACGAAAATGGTATTGAAATAAAAATATTACTTTAGTTTTACGAATGAATAAAATCCAGCTTACCATGTCGAGGAACATAATAGGATACAACAGTCAAACGAAAATAATGAAATAACAAAATAGTAGATATTACATGCATTAAAAGAATAATATCAAAAATAAATATCAAGTTTAAGGAACCTTTGAAACAAAATATCGAGGAACATAACGAGTATATAGCATCATACACAAATTAGTTTCAGTCTTCTTAGTCTTGAGACTTTCAGGATTTATTCCCATATTCAGAAGATGCTTCAGGGTACTTGGCATATTATATCACGGACAACAGTGTTATGTACAAAGAATCGAAATACTGAATCTGTTGTCCTAAAGACAGTTTTTCAAGACGACCTTCCAAAATCACCAAATAGATTACATATGAACCGAGTAGTTTTGAAAAACGGTTATGTTTACAGGGGGCCAGAGAAGACTTTAAAATATTATAGCAAACATGTTTCAAATCAGTCGCTCGAAAATTTGTCATACAATTCCGATACTAGTACGTTCTTTCTGAAAGTCTCTCTGAAAGTCAAAAGGTTTCATACCAAACGGAAAGTATGATACTTATCTGAACAATTTTGGCATATTCTTGAATTCCCCATACCGTATTTAAAATCTATGAGTTTAAGAAAACTAAATTTGCTGATTAATTGGTTCCACGTTATCAACCTTTTGCATAAACGTTACCAAGGAAAGAACTACGTTCTATACTAAAAGTGCTATCAACTCCTAATATCGCGAAATGTATAGTGACCAACGCCATTTTAAACGATTTGAACGTAGGAGCTTCGAAAATGAAATTGCTAAAAAACAAGAAATCGAAGTCTATTCCGAAACTAATCATAACTGAAAACTTACGGGGACCAAAGCAATTACTGTCAGTTGCATTGAGCCACTTTAATTTATCGCAAAAATTCTCCAGACATCTATTCTAGTATGGATTTTCAATCCATCTCATCGTCGATATTCCGAATAAAATATCAAACAAATTAATCGATGAATTTCGACTTCTCAGCTTTCGGTTTTCCTGTTGAACAGTACTTTGCAGCATTCCTACAAAAGAAATAATAGACTTCCATTTCTCATTTCAGTTTATTTGGTTTGGTTTAAGTCATTATCATTATACTCTTATTTAGTTTCGTTTAATATTGAGTAATTTGCTTCACAAAATTTGCCTCTGATTCTTGATCACTCCTTCAATAGAATTACATTCAAAATAACGGAGAAGACACAGGAAAGAAAGCGAAGAAAGATTCATTTACCTTGCACCATAAACAAGCAGAAAGGCGGAAATAAGAATTGCCACCGCTGAGCCAATGAACCATGTTGATGTATATTTGTACACCAGTAGACTGATTAGGACCATGGCTGCCATAATATCGACACAAAATGTATTTATCGCTGCAAATGAATGAAAATGAGAGATTTAGGGCTTGCACGAAGAGATAAGCTGAGTTGATAAAACGAAACAGTGAAATGGAACAAGTACAACTGGAGAAGGGGACACTGGTTCTGTTCAAAAAAAGCGTTAGGAAAACACGAAAGTTCGATTATTTCTTGGTTGTGATCATTTCATTTGGGCTGAGCAAAAAGATTTTTAAAAATATATCGAGTGCTTGAGGAACTGTCTTTGTTTAAGAAAATTCCTCGAGTTCATCAAAGTCCTTTACAGGGATTATATTTTACTCAAATGATAGCATGCAGCACCTTACAGCTAAGAGTAAAGAAAAGAGAATGTGAAGAACATACCATCCGTATATAAGACTTTGCTTCTAAGTTTCTGTGATACTACGTATTTCGCCCATGCTAAAGCAGTGTACGCAACCAGGCTGATACCAGCACCCGCAGAAAGAATATATGGCTATCAAAACAAAATTTAAAATTATAAAAAACATAAATTCAAAAATGTTTGGATGCAAGATAACATAAAAAAGGTAATACCACAATAATATCAAACTCAGACTGGAAATGAATACCAATGTTCCTGGCAACGTTCGTCACCAACACTTCATTAGTGAAGCTAAAAGTTAGTTGATGGAGATATATGGAGGTAATCTGTAAATAGGACAAAGAAATGCCTATGAACACTATTGTTCCTTAGCTTAAACTAGCATATGTAGCTCTTGGGTTAGTTATTTATCTCCGTCCACGAATGTTAAAGATACACTATGATTGTCTACAGAGCGGAGTTTATAAACTAAAGTAAACGTTTACTCATTCAATGCCATACATGATTGTTCAATACTTCTAGTAAACAAGGGTGGTCATTCATAGCAACATGGTGTACTTGTATATGAAAAATTCACTGGACCTTCTTTGTTCTTGTAAGTTCTGGTGCCAAATGTTACAAGTTTTTTCTTTCATTGATCAGTGACAAATTACGCTAAGACTAAGTAATCTATAGCTGATAGTCAATTTTAATGACAAAATAATAGGTACTAGGAGAAAAACGGACGCAAAAAACAGACAGATTTTTCAGCACACTTTTTTATTTTTGGCCTTTCAAACTTACTTATCATCAGAGTGTGACTAACTGTAGACCTAGAGCGTTTTTACGATTTATAAACTACATAGAGGATTACCGACAGGAAATATAAGATTATTGGTTCATTATAGCGTGTCCTCTGTTAAAAAGTTTGCTTTCATATTCTAAGAGTGATTTATTGTCCTTAAGTTTCACAAATGCGTAAATTTTGAAGAAAGGTTCTTTAAGGTTTTTATTAGATTTTCCGCAGTTATGTACATGTTTTGGAAAATTGCAAGAAGAAACTCCGTTTCTTGATTCAGATATGTGATTGTTCATTCTTTGACGTAAATTTGTTGCTTGGCCGATGTAGTTCATTTGACCATCACATAAATTACATAAATGACAAAAAATTGATACACTATATACTGTAGCAAAACTCATACCCCTCATTTTTCAAAGTTGAAATGATTAAAAACTGACAAAACAGATTGAAATACAAAATCAAGAAGATGGGGAGAAATACAGTAAGTGGTACTCACATGGTATGGTTTTCTGGATCTAACAAGATCAAAAATTGCCTTTGAAAATACTCCAAAACTTGACAAAATGAATAAGATTGATATTCCAAAAACAGCCCTGAAAGATATTCAACAATATCAGAAACTGATAAGGCATTACAGATACATTAATTGAATGGCAAAAACACAGCCAGAAAGTCTCGAGGCAAGGGCATATTGAGAAGAGATATAATATGCAGGAATTCACAGATTAATCCTTTTTGCAAATCTTATGAAACAATCTACGATATTGACATTATTTACAAAAAAGTTGAGCCATATTATTTATATGATCAGGATGTCAGAAAATAAATGAAGATATCTAAGCAATTTCAAAATGTAGAATGGTTTGATCCAGGAGTATGAGCATGAGCATGCAAAAATAACCTGAATCCATTTAATTGAAAGCAATTGAATACCTTTGTTCTCTTTCATATGAGTAGTGTTCTCCTTCAGTACCACAAAACCTCCATATCACAACCATTGTTGTTGCTATGTCAACAAGTGAATCAATCTACAAAGATAGGAAATTTTTCTAAACATGCATCAGCCAATATTCATATTTTTTCTTAAGGGATAAAGTTGAGAAATGACTATTTAAACTTAGTTGAAAGGGCTAAGAGACTAATTATATGAGAGCGTTTATTCAGCGCATTTGTAAATTTAAGCTGGGCTAAAATTCAGCCTGGTGTTGTGGTCAAAGTGTTGCAAGCAGGGGTGGAAAATATTTTTCTCTTTCTGGGACCGCAGATAGAAATTTAAAAATTTTCTGTACACCAAACTAGAAGTTGCAGACTGGTTTGAACTGTGCATAAGTTTGCATACTAAAATGCTCGAAGAAGACTTTTTAAGAAACCAACAGTTTTCTCAAGAATTGTTAAGAATCCTCTGGGGGCTACTGACTTTACTGTACCTGTTGCAAATTTCTTTAAAACTATGATTCCTTGTTGTGAATTCTTTATACAGTGCACATTCTTAAATTCTATCTTTTTGTCCGATATTCTTTCCACCCCAGGTTGCAAGAACAAAGTTGCAATTACATAATAAAAGCTTCAGCCTGGTCCACCCTTATATAAAACAGGCAAGGATTTTCAGCTCGATCAAACGGGCTGAATATTTCCATATAATAAAAAATCACAATCTTTAACCAGGTTGGAATTATTGGAGCTTGCGCATGCCCATTTGAAATAATTTCCCTCCCAAAATATGGATTTCAGCAGCCTTGGATTTCAACCATATAATCAATTCAAATTTCAGCCTGGTTAAAGTTAGGAATGGGCTGAAAATTCTCATATAATGGCATAAAATCAGCCCCTAAGAGAGGTAATATAAATAAGACAAAGAAAATCCCCAAGCACGCCATGGTCCATCTCGCTAAACAACATCCATGCATATGTCAAAATCATCAAATACAATAGGTTTATTTTTGACATGCATATACCTATGCAGTTCTTGAGTTAGCTACTGTATCTATCTCTGTCAACTAACCTTAATACAATTTACAGTATTGCTGTTATCACTGGAGTGTTAATTCTTCCTTCATCAGGCAAATCTGCAGTTTATTATTCTGCTCTTTCAATAAAATTGAGGCACATTAGATGTTTTCAACATGTTACTATTTTATTTCTACCCTTTTTCTGTCATTGTCTTTACNCGATATTCTTTCCACCCCAGGTTGCAAGAACAAAGTTGCAATTACATAATAAAAGCTTCAGCCTGGTCCACCCTTATATCAAACAGGCAAGGATTTTCAGCTCGATCAAACGGGCTGAAAATTTCCATATAATCGAAAATCACAATCTTTAACCAGGTTGAAATTACTGGAGCTTGCGCATGCCCATTTGAAATAATTTCCCTCCCAAAATATGGATTTCAGCAGCCTTGGATTTCAACCATATAATCAATTCAAATTTCAGCCTGGTTAAAGTTAGGAATGAGCTAAAAAGTCTCATATAATGGCATATAATCAGCCCCTAAGAGAGGTAATTTATAAATAGAAGAAAGAAAATCCCCAAGCACGCTATGTTCCATCTAGCTAAACAACAACCATACACATGTCAAAATCATCAAATACAATAGGTTTATTTTTGACATGCATACCTATGCAGTTCTTGAGTTAGCTATTGTATTTATCGTGGCCTTTACTTTTTCAAATTATTTTACTGTATTTATCTCTGTCAGCTAACCTTAATACAATTTACAGTATTGCTGTTATCACTGGAGTGCCAATTCTTCCTTCATCAGGCAAATCTGCAGTATATTATTCTGATCTTTCAATAAAATTGAGGCACATTAGATGTTTTCAACATGTTACTATTTTATTTCTACCCTTTTTCAGTCATCGTCTTTTACTATCATGTGAACCAAATTTGTGTAAAAAATGAAAAGTGAAAGGGTAACATACTGCCATTCCAAAAGTTCCAGGGTCTATATAAACAATCGACAGCACTACAAGAAAAGAAAGGAGTCAAATTAATTTCATGCTACATTTATCAATAAATGCAAATAGGTTTTGAAAAGAAACCAAACTTTAACTTTTCAGCAATCTTTGAAATTTCTCTTCTGTGTCAAAACAAATTTGTTTCAGAGATGACTCACATTGTAATTATGATAAATAATAAAGAATATACAAGGTGTCCAAAAATGTTGCCCCAATTATTTGGCTGCTGTGGAGAATCTGTAACTTTCATTGTGCAATTTTTGCAAAGTTGCATCTAGGACAAGCTTTGAGTTGGAGTTTAATCAGCGACTGCTGATTTATGGCCTAGGAAAAGTAAAATATTGCAGTGATTGCTTCAAAAACAGCTCTTGATTGAAGCCACATAAACAGCCAAATAAACAGCCACATAAATAGCCATATAAACAGGGCACAATTTTTGCTAAAACCTGCAGAGTGAATGTCGCAACAGGTTAATCAGCATGATCATTATTTATTGATAACATTTATAATCTATACTGAATAATTCATAATGCTTTAAAGCGTAAAACAATAAAGCAATCACTTCCAGACAAATGCTTTTTCAAAACTTCAAATAAAAAAAGATTTGGAACAAGATAAGGTTGTAACTGCTAAGGCCCATAGATACATTAAAACAAAAATACACTTCTGGAGAAAAAAATTTAGTGAATGAATTTTTGGCTGGCAATAAATAATTCAAATTTTAGTGATCTAAACAAGGGGCAATTTGAAATCATATGAAAGGTGTGGCAACCCATAATTCTTGGCAGTAGACACTTTAGCACAAACCAATTTTGGCAGAATAAGTTTCAGCAGGAATTGTGGGGGAAATTTCATACTGCTAATTTCCGTTTAAACAATTGCTATTTTTAGTAACTTATTTTGTCATTTTTTATGTAATGTCTTATTGCACTGGGATCAAATATTTGTTGTTACACATTTGTAATGAAAATTGCGTGCAGTAGAATCTTAAATGAAATAAACTGAACAGAACCAATCAGCTAAATGTGAATTTAATGGATGGTGACAGGCTGGGTATACAAGGTCCTTATCTGGGACATATGAACACATAGGAAAATATCTTACCAAGTGAAGTAGAGCCAAGAACAAATTCAAAGAATATAGATATCCAACAAACAAGTAAAGCAGCTTTTCTCCATTTCAAGTAAACATTTATTGGTAAACCAGTTTGCATGTCATCTTCAAAATCTGCAAAAAGATATGAGAATTAGAGCAAATTTGGAAAAACTCTTAAATTGTTTAAATTATAGTTTTGTTATGCATAGAGCAATGCATTGTAGACCCACGCTGGAAAACATATAATATGTTACACCAAATATATTTGGCGTGGAGCAACATCAAGAACAATGGAAAAAACAATAGGCTTATTGTTTTTGACCATTGGTTTCCGCCCTGGTTGTAGATCAACATTTAAATGATATATGTTGCCGTATTGATTTTTTAAGTAATGTTTTTTCAATCTTTTTTCTTCAACAAGGTAGACACAAATATCCATATCATGGACAACTAAACAGCCAACACTATAACCAGCTAGCAACAGTATTGAAAAAATTCATACCTTTTCCCTCTTTATGGAAAGTAGGGCAATTTTCACCAAGACCTTGGGTGCGCAAGAAGGGTCCTCTATTGTTTATCTATTGTCTGTTTTGAATACCCTATTGTTTTTCTTCCTTAGCATAGGTTCCAAATCTTTAACTCCACGTAAAAAGGTGGGTGTAAAATTCAACAACCTAATTCTTCTGATTGAATGGCTTGAAAGAAACTTTAGATACTTATCTATAATTCTACCCTTGGACTTTCCAGAAATTTTGAACATTTTTTTAAATTACAGCGTATCTTGCATTTCAAGTCATTTGAAGATGTGACGTCATCAAATTTCTAAATAATAAACCAGATGAGTGACAGACTTTTGCTTGATACCATATTGTAGGCATTCATAAACTATGGTTTTCTTCAAAATTACTTCATGTTGCGTCAAACAGTTTAGAAATTACGATAGTTTTAAGTTTTTTTGAAAATGTTTCTTGAATTCTTAAAAAAGAAGAAAAACACTCTAATTCTGAAAATACTGAAGATTTCAGAAAAGTCCAACGGTAGAATTATAGAGAAATAGCATAAGTTTCTTTGAAGTCATTCAGTTCAAAGAAATAGGTCATTCGATTTTACACCAGCCTTTTTAAAGATTTGAAACCTATGCTGCCACACTTTCCATACAGGTCTTTAAATACATCTGTTTTGAAGTGCTTTAGTATGGTTTTCTGTGTTTTTCTTAATTAAGCTAATTTTTTTTTAAATATGGAGAAAAATATCATAATTCAACACTGGCTTTAAATCCCTCTGCTACTATGGCTGTCTGCAAATCATTTAATCCCAATGTCTCTTTTTTATCTTTCATTGCATGCAAGATGTGCAATGCTTACATTTCGTCAAAACTAACACTACAAATTTAATTCTTACCATCATCATTATCAAAATACGGTGAAACACAAAATGATTCATTATCACTGTCTTGCACTTCTTCGCTGCTGGCTTGTTTTAAAAGATAGGACATCTGAGGCTGTGAGGGAAGTAATGTTGCAGTCGTCATTTTCAATCATTCCTTTCTCTGCCTTTTATCTGCCCTGGTTCTCTTGTCTGCTCAATATCTTCCAACCAGATTTTGTAATTTTTTCTTAGTTTGTTGCTATCTCATACAATGATCAATGACGTTCATCATCTTCGATTGTTTGCCAAATTAACTCCACAATGAATTTATCAAAACAAATTTAGAGACTGAGAAGGTCGCTTGTTTGTTTATGGCCTAAATCAAACGCGTTCTCTTGTGCAGTAGTGAAACAGCGGGATTACCAATACCAGCCAAGCCCATGTTGAGCATTGAATTGAAGATGGATGAATGGTTAAACTTGCAACTCACAATCAGCTTGTTTTTACACCTGCATATGTATGTATTTAAGTACTTTGACGACCAGCCATTCTTCACTTCTCTCACTCACCTGCCCTGCTTTTGCCACTGTTCATTTGACCACTGATAACTGAATTGACGATGATGGTTTCACCTTAATGCGCCTCCACAGCCACGATTACCAAAACAGCGCACCTCTATCATTAAAAGGAATCATTGTCACCCAGGGTCCTTTGCGGGTAAGTCAAAAATTCGCACTGTCTGAACATCCTGAAAATCAGATCTGGAGCAGTTGAGACTGATAAAAAAAGTTGGGGAGGCTCTAATAAGGAGCAGATTTAGTACAGAAAAGAACCCGCAAAATAGAAACCACTTTTTCAAAACAGGCTGTTTAGTTTTCCACTAAAACTTATAGAAATTCCCTGTATGAGAGCACCAGAAAAATAAGTGGCGTAGGGTGGGTGGGGCAAACAGCCAACTGCTCTCCTCTTGTGCAAAACAGCGTGCTGCTTTCCTGCATTCTCTGGCTTGTAATCATAGACAACTGATAAACATGTCAATACTACTTTTTATACTCCCCACGAGCACAGGCATTTCACGTGCAGCTGATACGTACCAACGTGCAAAGTTACCACCCACTACTTTAACACAAAGATACAGATACAACCGTGATCACAAGGGACGCAGTCCTTATATTAAGAAACTAAATAAACATCACGTTCCATTAATTGTGATTAAATTTCATATGATCGCTATCAAAATCAGCCTGAGAGGATTCTTAAAAAGTTGTTTCAACTTGGCGGGTTCTTACTGTACGTGATTCTTTGTGTTCGTTCAATGTTTTCATACAAGGGCTCACGACAAAATAGATTTTGACTGGGACGAAAAATTTATCAAGTGTCTTCCATCCCTCGAGCGTCAAAGAAAAATCGATCGTCGCTTCGAACGTTGCTTTGCTTCGAAAAGTCGAAACTCTATCAAACAAAAGCCGAGATATCACTGGCTCCGCCCGAAAACGGGCGGAGATAGCCAAATAGCCTAGGGGAACCATAACAAATGTACAGAAGGCTTGTTAAGTTACAGAAATATAGAAATCTACGCAAAGGTACAGATAAAATGAAATCGTTGCTTCTTTGTAGTGTAAAAACAAAGCAAATCAGAAATATTTTAAGCCACAGCTAGTGCTGAAAGTTCCTAATGAAAGACTTTTAAAAAGGGCGTTGGCTAAGTCGATGGGTAGCAAAAGTTGCTTGAAGAAGCAGGGGGCAATGAAAGAAAGAGATGAAAAGAAAAAAGTGGTCAGGCAATAATAGCTTGAAGTCTGCAATATGATAAACCTCACTAATAGTTAAATACAGAGTCTACAGTAAATTTTTTACAACTTGTTAATTCAGCATTAAAAAAGTTTTGAAAACAAGATACACCCCAGTCCTATTATCTGATTTATAAACCACGATGAAATTGAAATGATGCCAAGCAAAATTGAAAATTTCATAATTAAATGATTTACAGAACTACTTTAACATTTTATCACAATGTTTTTACAAGTTAATACTTCTACGATTTTAATCAACAACTTCAATACAGAAGGCTCTGTCATAAATGTTAGGTAGATGCAATTATTGAGTGACCAATCATGAAGAAATATTGGGTGTTAGTGAAATGATAAAGAGTTTTTACTCGATAACAAGCTAATGTTCGAAATGNTCAAAACAAGATACACCCCCAGTCCTATTATCTGATTTATAAACCACGAAGAAATTGAAATGATGCCAAGCAAAATTGAAAATTTCATAATTAAATGATTTACAGAACTACTTTAACATTTTATCACAATGTTTTTACAAGTTAATACTTCTACGATTTTAATCAACAACTTCAATACAGAAGGCTCTGTCATAAATGTTAGGTAGATGCAATTATTGAGTGACCAATCATGAAGAAATATTGGGTAGTTAGTGAAATGATAAAGAGTTTTTACTCGATAACAAGCTAATGTTCGAAATGTTATGTTTTTAATGATCTACGCTATTTCATGGTACCTTGATCATACAGCTATTGTATTGTCGTTTAATGCTAATTGCACGGGTATCACATGCACCAAATATATTTCTATAAATAAAACAAAGCCCACCACTGAATCTTTCTGGCATGAGGCAACTCATAGTTACATCTATCTTATCGTCAAGACATAATTGAATGATTTCAAATCAACAACAAATCATTTACAAGCTATAGCAACTACAACAACTACAATAACTATAGGCTATGAATACAATACAATTGATAATGAATATGTTCTCACACCCTGCGCTACAAGAGACAAATCCAAGAGACAAATTTACAATTTACAGCAATAAGCAATTCAAAGTCATGTCATGAATATGGGTGAGTACATTTCGAGGAGTACTAATCACCTCGTTCAAAAGGCTGACAACATTAAATCAAGCAATATAAAACAGATCACTGGCGATAACCACTGGTGAAAGGAAACACAATATAAAACAGAGTTTCTAGATACATGGCGTACATATGTAAAAATGGGACAACAGTTTATTCAAGACCAACTGGTATTTAAAATTCAAGAGCACTGTCTTCAAATAATATGATCTTCTAAAAACTTTTAGTTTTTACTTAATATAGATTTTAGCGATACCTTAAACGCCATCTTTCACAAGATTTGGTGGAAAAATTAACTGTTCGCTGGATAAGACATTGTGCAGCCTTCAAACAGTTTTGGTAGTTTGAAAATGACTATTCAAGTTAGCATAAATAGAACATAAATGATGAATATATTTGAGTAACAACGCATATGTATAACAAGATATAAACACTAAAAAGAACGATATATAATTAATGAATAATTGTGATATGTAACTTAGATCTAATTCTTAATATGATTATGAAAATCAAAAGTCTATCTCAAATAACTTCTGAAATTCAAGTTTCAATGTGCCACCAACCTCGGTCTTCAATGTTGTCAATATGGCATCAGTAAATTTGAAACTGAGCCAAGCGCTTACCCAAGCTCTCGGCAATGAGTCGACGAATATGTTCAAGGTTCGCAAAGTTGTGACAAGATTTCTCCGTGATAAAGCCATCATTTTATCTTATTCATCTGATAAGAGAAGATATGTGAAGTTTGTCAAAAATTTTTTCATTTTTTCTCGCAAAATGTTAGCCTCCATGGGTCTACGCGTGGGCTAGCAAAAAAGTTGCTGAGAATACTGAATGTGGAAGGAAAGGACTTCCATGAATTTGCTTTCATTGTTAAAAGCAGTTAAAAACTGAATCAAAACGATCATCACGGAGTCTACTAAGAAATCCTCAGTTTGAACAAAAGTTAAGCATGAAGGAAAATATGAGGGTTACTAAAATCATCAAGGCGTAATACTAACTTGGTTTATCGAAATGATCTTTGCAATGGGCTGGCCTCAGGGGGACTGGGTTCAAGATTGGGCACTGACAGATCAAGAATCCACGATGTACAGTTATCAATGGCCTGAAAAAAGAATGAAATTTTGAGTGAATAGTTAAAGAAACTCTAAGTATAATAATGATTAGATGCCCATTTCATTCAAATTCAAATTTATAGTAATTTTCACGGGCATTTATGTTCCTTTTGAAAGCGACAGCTAACAAAAAAAAACTCGGTAGACCTATCGAAAAGAATCCAGTTTTGAACACAGCAATAAACTTTCCTTTCGACAATCTATTTTCAATATTGCAAAGAAACCAAAAAGTTACCATCAACATAAAATATGTTGAACCAAGTTTGTTCAAAAAGGTAAATTGTCGGTTCAAAAGAACATAAAAAATATAGTAGATGAGTTTCTAAAAGGTTAGGAAATAAGTTGTGCGTGTCAGTAAAATAAAATTCAGTATTGGGTGAAGACCAAACGAGGAACAAATTTTTTTCGCAAACATTACTATCATTCAGTTCGTGGGATCAAGATATTCATTGTCATATGAAATAAAGGAAATCGCAACAGATACATTTAAGGGAAACCGAATTTATTTTTGATGATAAATACCTGTTGGTATCGTGACTGAAATTCCTGCATCCAATTTGAATGAACAGTGCTTGCTTTTAAAGAGATCCTTTTGGTTTCCTTTATAATCGTATAAATCATATCTCCGTGATGTCTTAAATCATTGAGAACATTTTGCAATTCTTTTACTTGTCTGTTTGTATCAAATGCTGAAGCATATGGTTGCAAACTGATTAATTTTATTTCAACATCAGTTAGCCAGTTATCAATTTCTCTTTGCTTTTCACCAACTGATTTCTCCTCCTGTGCAGCCACCCCATTTTGATGCATTGGCGAGTGCTGGCTGGTCACTTCTGCGTGTCTAGCATTACTATCAAAGTCATTCCCCAGGACAGTCGGTTGATCAAGGCTTGGTCTTTCATCAAGCATTTTCCAAGAGCTTTTCTAAAAATGAAAGGGATGGTATTCTGATAAATATTCTGCTTGCACTGACAGAACATCCACGAATGTTCATTTTTTTGGTTCGCAAACATACAGATCTGCAACGTTGATCTAGCTTTCTGGTGAACTTCAAACAATAAACGTCTCTATCACATAATGACAAAATGAAAATTCATCAGTTTTAGCTGATCAATGTGAAGCAAAGAGGTACTCATACAAACTTATAAAATGAAAAATCTATTCATAAGAGAACAAATATCAAAACCCCAAAATATTGGTTGAATAAGGCTGTCCAAATTGGTGGCAAATCTTTCCTTGCAACATTGATTGTCTGTAAGATAATTACTAAAGATAAAGTGATGAAAGATGTTTCAGATCATACCTCACTAAAATCCACTTCCTGTTTTTGTAGCCTCGTTTCAAGTACTTCTTCTCTCTGATATGGCGAAGATGAAGCACGTGCCATATGATCAGGTCTCTCTTCAAGTTGTTTTTGCATCACATCGAGGCGTCTCTGAATCTCAATCCAACGTTTTTCAAAACTTTCCTTGACAGAAACTAAGCTGCGTAGATCGTCTTCTAAGGGACAGGCGAAGGAGGATTCTTGCAACAGCTGAAATGTTTGAAAATAAGTTGTGTTTAACTTTCGACAACCCAGGAAGAATTGAAGTAAAAACAGTAATTACATCGGCTTCTTCGACGGGTCTGACAGGAAAAACTCAACTTGCAGGCTGTACGTAATTCGGATTAGATTCTTAAACTGTGCCTACTCTGCGGAAAATATCATTTAGAAACTTTTGAAAAACTTGTAAAACATATTAAAACAAAATTTCAAGGATTTACTATGGATTAAAGCTTACTTTAGACGTAATGAATCAAATTATGGCTATAATTCCAGTTGAATGATACACTATTAATGTTGTAAGCTCTTTTATTTCGTGATTAGTGGAATTTCATTCAGTAAAATCTGCAGGGTTGCGACCACGGGGTGCATTGTAAAATCCAACATTACTCCCATGTTCACTCTGGCGCTCTACTTTACTCCCCTTGATTGCTGAGACTAGCGATGGATTCGACTGTCCCTTGCAAATCAAAATCGTACCTGCATATCTTCTTATTTGTTCCTGAGGGTACGCTGAGCAATGTGGGTCAGAATCAATCTTACACTACCTGGTCAGAATAGCGCAAATGAGTTACTGAAAAAGCATGGACTTCACTATATTGAGATTCAGTTGACCTTTTCTTTCACGAACAAACACGACTTTTATCTTCTGAAAAAAGTTGCAAGCCTTAGCTCTAAATAGACTTGCTCCAAGTGTCGTTCGCTATCTTATTCGAGCCTACTTCGCTCGTTCCACTTTCGCAGCTCACTGCCAACCGAGCAGGCCCGAATAAGAAAGTAGGCCCGAATAAGATAAAAGGCCCGAATAAGATCTAAGAACAAGTCTAAGTTTTAAAGGAAAAACATTAAGTGCCCTATTTTGCACTACTCTGACTAATTTTTGCTCAACTTTTCCCCAACAAATCAACAATGAAATGATTTGCACTTGCGACATCTTTCAACCCATTGCAACCCTGACCTGACATCTGATATGAGACAGAATCTAGTATAGTGTCCATTAATTTCTAATTGTTTTGTAATGTGACTGTATACAGTTTAACATTTCATGTTTTTATATATTGGCCATGGGGTAGTCATTGTATTTCGCTCCCCATGGTATCGTACCTGTAGTGTTGTATAGTAATTAGAATTAGGTACAGTAGAATGTAAAATATATTGTAAAATTTTACATTTGAATAAAAAAAAATCTTTTTGCCCCCCCCCCCTATTCCATACTATGGCTTTCAAAACAGTTTTGCTGAAACATTTTCAGCAGAAACTCGATTCACTGCTCTCCTTCTAGAAACTGGGCCTGTATAACACTGAAAAAAGAACCACTATGACTAAAGGGGCTATTTCAACCGGCATGCTTAGTGAATGTCTTTGTTTTGGGATTGTCTGATTGTTTGTGGTTCAACATAGAAATGCCACGCACATGGCTGGGTGCCAGAGCCAACAAAAATAAACCAGCTGCCAAGAAGATGGTTCAAAGAGCCTCCTTAGTTCGGTTAAAAGACCCATTCAGGTATAATTAACAATTAACAATAGAATAAGGAGTCTCACCTTGCACAATCTGATAACGGAAATGACATCAGTCTCACGTGACTGGATTTCTGCCTGTAGCACCTATTCAAGTAAACACAACAGGGAGTTAACAAAAATCAAGATTTGATCAAAGGGCAAACTGCAGAAACATTTAAAAAATGCTGCATAAAGCTTCATATTACTGTTATCAAAAGAGAATTCATATTACTGTTATTATTGATACTGATAATAATAGCTTCATACATGATCGCATTTTGGCCAATAACAAGGCTATGATATCAACATCACTTGAAAATTTTGTCAGCTCATTAACATGAATTGTAGCAAAGAAAAGACTTACGCTCTACCAGCAAACCGCCTCCTGCAAGATCATTATTAAGGGGGTTTAACATTTTCACAAAAAGAGATACCTTTTGTCAATAATAAGTATAGATATTTGTGCCCCTGCCAAAAGATTAATTTACTTGCAGTTAAACGTTAATAAAATACCTTAATATCGAGAATACGTTGCCTGTCACTTTCCACATCATTCCCGTAAGATGTAAACCCATGGGCCTTGTCTTCAATCCCTCGTAACCAATCATTCAATCGAGTCAACATTGCTTCAAACAGTTGCAAACTAAACAACGTTTCTTCCACTTTCTTATAACTCATTCCCAGTTCCCTGCAAAGAGCTTCCCATCGAAGGTTGACGTTTTGCTGGCGCGATCTGACGTGCTCAGAGAATGGTGCATTTGGGCATGCGCTAACAACGTGAACAGCAAATCCTTGCAGCCTCTTCCGCGCATGCTCGTATCTTTCCAATTCATTCATGAATAGCTTCTGTATGTGCTCTTTCTGCTTCTGCGCACTGCCAGCTACTTTGATCTGTCTCATAAGCGATGTTTCATTCATTGTTAGCCAGCGGTCAAGCAACTTCCAGACTTCCTCAAATTTCTCCAGATTCTCAAGTAGCTCAATCAAATGACGTAATCTAAGTTTCGTTTGAAATAATACATCATCCCAAAGTTTTGAAAGAATCTTTAGTTGCCTCTTGATGGTTTCTCGGTCAGATGATGTCACAATATCTAACTGCAATAAGGATCCACCATGAGATTTGACAGCCTCAACTTCAGGCTTCCTCTTTTCGATGTCTTTCCCGACACTCTGTTAATGAAAATAGTGGAATTTAGCGATGACATAAAACGTAGGAAATCGTAGAATTCTCCATAATGGCACAGTGAAAAATAGTTTCGTTGAAGCTTTGCCAAAATAATTAAACATTGACAAATCAGTTAGACCATTTCTTGGACGCATGAAGGCATAATTCTTTGCACGGGATTTTTCATAAATTCAAGAGAGATTAAGCATTTATCACAATCAAATGCTGACAGAGAGGCAGAGAATTCTAGCGAAAGAAAATGGCACCAACGTGACCAGCTCCTCAGCCTGAAGATGCGAGAAGAATCTCTTGAAATTTCGGCCATATTAACCAAATCCAGTTCAAAGGGGTACTGCCACACAGCTGAATTGGTTCCTAAATCATTTCATTTCATTTTTCATTTCATTTATTTATAGGAGGGTAACCCTTCAGCAGAGGCTGATTTACAAGGGGCCCTCCGTCAAAAATCTTACAATTTATGGAATATACCTACTATTAAAATAAGTACAATATATGATTTCAAAATGAAAATCTAAAATACAAATTGTTCTAATTTACAGAAGAAAAAAAAGTGCAAAAAAGAGAAATATCCTAAATAGTTGTTTTAAAACTGTTAAGTTTTACGGCTTGCTTCGAATCAATGGGACCCTACTGTGTACAAACAGGCGCCAGTTTGTAGCTCGGAAGAAAATACACCTGAGTGTATAAAGATAGGATGCTATTGTTTTCAGGAGCCAATCACCTGCGTAACAGTACTCCTTTAACAATAACAAACAAAACAATACATTATAATGCGATACTGATTTTAAAGATAGGCAAATGAGAGAATATAAATACCTGACACTTTACGAGTTCTTCTTGCAAATCTTTTCTTGTCAATTCTACAAATGAACGTCGGACTATTTTCTCTGTTTCACGAAGCCAAGTCATGTGAACTTCCATTTTTCCTGTGTATTCTTCCCAAGCTTCAAGCATGTTTCTCAAAGATGTCACTTTTCGTGTCCCTTCATCTTGCAATGACTTCCAAGTGTCATCAAGATTTTGCATTAATTCAGAAACATCTTTCGCAACATTTCCATGAGATTTTTGCAGCAAGCTATTTCCAACTTTGCAAAGAGTTGTGTACGCAGGCTTGTAACGCTCGATTTGTTTTTGGCAAGACTGTGATGAAAAATAAAGGAAACAATAAATAACTGAATTATATTTAAAGAACATCAAATATGAGCAAAGAATGCAAAGGTAGCAGTAGATGGATCTGATGCAGTTTCACCGCGTTGATTTGTTTATTAGCCAAGAAGTAGCATTGATGCGAGAGCTCACCCTAATGAAATTGAACCCTTCCTTTCAAAAGTAGGAATGATCTTGAATCAGTCAATGAAATAAACAATTTTTCTGCCTGCGAGGAACGCAATTTCATGCTGCAAAACGCTATTATGTAGGGGTAACCATTTATTCAGTTGACCTTTTTTTAGTAACGACTTTGATTCCTGTTTAAAAATAAGCAAACAGGCAAGCAACAAACACACACACACACACACACACACATATATACAAACAAACAAACAAGCAGATCACGCAAATTCATACTTACTGTCAAATGATCAAAATGCTCTGTAAGCTTTTCAATACTTGAACCAACCACTGAAGGTATTGCATTTCCCAAGGTCCTTCTAATCTCACCACTGACTACCATCAATTCATTTGCCAATCTTTGAAACTGTTCCCATTTTGCTGACACATTATCGACATTTTTCCTCACTTTGTTTACCAAAACAATGAGTTTCTGCCATCTTTGATTTAATCTTGTCACTGCCAGTTCAAGTTCGATGTTGTAATTGTTATTAAGAAAAAGATTCGAATCTAATTGTTCTGCCGTGTTTCGTTGTTGTTGAAGTCTCAATTCCAGCTCATTTACTTTCACCTGAAACGAATATAATTTTTTTTAAAGCTTAAATCATGACATAAAGAGTCTACGGGGATACATTCAAAATGCATTTGACACTGCGAATGTTCAACTGCTCACAATTTATACCGATCTTACCGCAAGCTTACCACCAGGTGAAAAAACAAACAAACAAAGTAAGGATAATTATTTTGCTTGAGTTTTTGTGTCTACTTTTTGTGTGTATCGCCAGCTGACCCTGAACAAGAAGGGAAGCTCGTATCAAACACTGGAAGTCCCTACTTCAATGTATGAAACGGATATGAGGAAAGAGTTTCAAAGTGACTTAGTTTAATGGATCGCATTCATAAACGCCATCTTACGCATTACTCTCTACAGTTAGTTCTTTTTGCTGAATTGAGAAAGGCAATAGACAAGACAGTGTCAGGGAATTCTACCAGGACCCTTAGCGTCTCAAAGACTTTCGATTGATTTGTTTGGTTGATTTACCATGAGACACAAAGGAAAATAGTAAAAAATTCCCTGATGCCATCTTTAGCGTAATCGTGTATTATGTAAACGTAGTGAACTTGACCCTAATCAGATTATTAATTAAGTCTTATAAGATACTAACTTCCATTTCATCTGTAAATTCATTTCTATTTCGACTTCTTTCCATCAATCCAAGTTCATCTATCAATTCTTCAATGTCACCTAACAGTGATGACGTCACACCCTGGAAATCTTCTAAATCCCGTTTCAATTTCTTCAACATTTTTGCATGTGAGACTAGTTCAGTTAACCTCTCTTCCATGTCCAAAGCAATTCGTTGTGTTCTTGTCAATACCTCGTTGCCATGTGAAGTATCAGTTCTTTCTCTCACAGGATGTTGTCTGCTGTACAAAAGGCTTTCTAACTGGCATAACTTTTCTTCTGTTTGGCGAATCAGATTCTGAAAATAAGAATTAATGTCACTTCTGTTGAAAACAGATCATCTTGGGGGTATGTTCACCATACATCATGCAAAACTTGAAAGTTCTCTAGGAGTCGATATTATTTTTCGGCCCCGACTATAGATGGAAAGCTTGGTGAGAATGGTGTTATCACAAGAGATGAGATGGCTGCGAATCACTTCATCTGGCTGTAAGTACGAATTTCATTTCTCTCGAGTCAAATGACAAAGTAATGAATAAAATAACTTACAGACTACAAACTAATTAAAAAAAAAGTTTTTTGTTGCTATAATATTTATGAAAAAGGATGCGGTATGAAATGATTTGAGATTGGAAAGCATAACATGGCGTGCAAAAGAGTTCGCATATTCACTAACCTCAGTTTTCATGATCTGTTGTTCTAAAGGATATATTTTCCATTCTTGTTCATTTCCTCTTATTCTGTTGAGCCAATTTGTTGAGTCAGATATTGCTTTTTTTACATCTGACCACTGAGAGATATCTTGCTGCAGCCTAATATAAAAGATGAATTCAATCAGAGCTGAAGACGAAAGTTTATTGCTTCTAAAATGAAGATAATAATTGCATTTTATCGAGATTTTTAAGCCATTGTAAAGCTTCTGCGAGAGCAATGTATTTGTCCATATTCACGATCAAAATATAAAAGATTGTTCATGTTCCGTTCCGTCATACAAATGACGTCATACAAATGAAATCATACAAATGAAACTTGTTTGTTGCACAAGGTAGTATCCATGATTCCTACATAAAGGGATATTCCGGTATTGATTCCTAGATCTGTGCAATATATGCTCTTATTGGTTAACAGCGTAGAAACCAGGACTNACTGAAGACGAAAGTTTATTGCTTCTAAAATGAAGATAATAAATGCATTTTATTGAGATTTTTAAGCCATTGTAAAGCTTCTACGAAAGCAACGTATTTGTCCATATTCACCATCAAAATATGAAAGATTGTTCATGCTCCGTTCCGTCATACAAATGACGTCATACAAATGAAACTTGTTTGTTGCACAAGGTAGTATCCATTATTCCCACGTAAAGGGATATTCCGGTATTGATTCCTAGATCTGTGCAACATGTGCTCTTATGTATTGGTTAACAGCGTAGAAACCAGGACTAAACTTTATCCAGGACAAAACTATGAAAACTAGGGCTTCTACCTCGCTTTTACCTCACATGACATTTTATCTCGAGGAGAGGACTGATAACTTACAGTGTGAATACGGATTCGACGAACATTTTGCCATTCGTTGATTTTTAACATCTGCTACGGTGTTTACGAGCGCCATCATTCCAGCCCTTATATACAACTGCATCGTTCAGTTGAACATAACAAGGACCCAGCTTAAGAAATTGAAATCGATCGAGGCACGAGCCTCCTCTATATTGAAATCAAAGACAGTCGACTTAAAGCACGAAATTGATAAGCATGCCATTTTACTGGTGAGAAAGTGTCTAAATGGAAATGCATGTACAAAATTTCAGGAATATTTCATGATCAACGAACACAAAGTGAGGACAAGGAACGGTAATATTCTTTTACACGTTCCCAAAGTTAAACTAGAGTTTGCTAAGGATGGCTTTTTCTTTATGGATGCAAGATTGTACAACTCACTCCCTATAGATATAAGAGAAAGTGCAGATGATTTTGAAAACAAAGTAAATTCATTTTTAAGTAAATTTTACATCGCATGACATTTTATAGGCTTGGATTGAATTGTTAGTGTATCTCTACTTATTTACTTGTTCATTTAATGTCTTTATGTTCTTTTTATTTAGATTTAAAAGGACACATGTTGATAGCAGTTTTTTATCAAGCTGAAATGTACATATCCTTTTTAAATATTCATAATACATACATACATACATACATACATACATACATACATACATACATACATACATACATACATACATACATACATACATACATTCGGTGTTTAATGATGCAAATTCAACAATAACCTTACCTTTCGAATGCCGTTTCAGTCATCGTTAATAATGTATCTAGTCTCCTTTTCAAATTCAAATGACTATTCGTTGGTGAATTTTGAACCCGTAATCTTCCCTTGATTCTATTTGCTAAATCATTGATTGTTTTCATGCTGTTTTGATATACTTCCAGATCTTCTTTTAGTTTCTGTTTGAATAAAATTACAACTGATCATGCAATGAAGAAATTACAGGGTGATTAATAGCGGGTGTCGCAAAAAAATGTGTACGGATTTGGTTGACTCTAGCATTGTGAATTTTGCTTTAATCAATGGCTAATCACTCTCAAAATGTTCCTCGATAGTTAACTTGAACATCGATACCTCGTTTGCTGGTATTGGTGCTTTGGGGGCAGAAATATCAATTTTGAAAGCTCAAATTTGCTTCTTCCTGCAAACCAGAGCTTTAGCTTTTGGCCTAAGCAATTTCTTAAGGCACATCGTTTTAATCAACGATAACCTTGATAAAATTTGAACAATATTAGATCTTGTGTTATTCTGCTCTCCAGAAGTCACTCATGGAAAATTTCTTAATTTTTCATTAATTTCAGTCGTACATTTCGATGTGCTTCATGAATTTGCTCAGGCCAAANAGATAATAATTGCATTTTATCGAGATTTTTAAGCCATTGTAAAGCTTCTGCGAGAGCAATGTATTTGTCCATATTCACGATCAAAATATAAAAGATTGTTCATGTTCCGTTCCGTCATACAAATGACGTCATACAAATGAAATCATACAAATGAAACTTGTTTGTTGCA
Source organism: Aurelia aurita complex sp. Pacific (assembly GCA_004194395.1). Lineage (NCBI taxonomy): Eukaryota > Metazoa > Cnidaria > Scyphozoa > Semaeostomeae > Ulmaridae > Aurelia > Aurelia aurita complex sp. Pacific. The sequence goes on from REGL01000065.1 coordinate 66,340, forward strand.
CAAGGTAGTATCCATGATTCCTACATAAAGGGATATTCCGGTATTGATTCCTAGATCTGTGCAATATATGCTCTTATTGGTTAACAGCGTAGAAACCAGGACTAAACTTTATCCACGCAAAAACAATGAAAACTAGGGCTTCTACCTCGCTTTTACCTCCATGAGATTTTATCTCGAGAAGAGGACTGATAACTTGCAGTGAGAATACGGATTCGACGAACCATTGATCGTTGATCGTTGATCGTTGATTGATCGACCATTGATCGTTGATTTTTAACATCTGCTAGGGTGTTTCGGTGTTTCGGTGTTTCGGTGTTTAATGATGCAAATTCAACAATAACCTTACCTTTCGAATGCCGTTTCAGTCATCGTTAATAATGTATCTAGTCTCCTTTTCAAATTCAAGTGATTATTCGTTGGTGAATTTTGAACCCGTAATCTTCCCTTGATTCTATTTGCTAAATCATTGATTGTTTTCATGCTGTTTTGATATACTTCCAGATCTTCTTTTAGTTTCTGTTTGAATAAAAAGACAACTGATCATGCAATGAAGAAATTACACGGTGAGCAAAAGCGGATGAGTAATGGGTGAGTAAAAGCGGGTGTTGCAAAAAAATGTATACAGATTTAGTTGACTCTTAGCATTGTGAATTTTGCTTTAATCAATGGCTAATCACTCTCAAAATGTTCCTCGATAGTTAACTTGAACATAGATACCTCATTTTTTGGTATTGGTGCTTTGGGGGCAGAAATATCAATTTTGAAAGCTCAAATTTGCTTCTTCCTGCAAACCAGAGCTTTACCCTTTTGGCCTAAGCAATTTCTTAAGGCACATCGTTTAATTAACGATAACCTTGATGAAATTTGAACAATATTAGATCTTGTGTTATTCTGCTCTCCAGAAGTCACCCATGGGAAAATTTCTTAATTTTTCATTAATTTCAGTTCTACATTTCGATGTGCTTCATGAATTTGCTCAGGCAAAAAGGCCAAAGCTCTGGTTTGCAAGTGGATGCACATTTGAGCTTTCAAGATTGATATCTCTGCTCTCAAAGCACCAATACCAAAAAATGAGGTATCTATGTTCAAGTTAACTATCGAGGAACATTTTGAGAGTGATTAGCCATTGGTTAAAGCTAAATTCACATAGCTGGAGTCAACCAAATCTGTATACTTGGGCTTTGGGACACCAGGTACTGCTGCAAAGATTTAACAGGAAAAGCTACACAATCAATTTGTAAACTATTTTTATTCCACCATCTTACTAAAGCTTCACCTTAAATTTTTGCTCGTAATATTAGGTGGATTGTTCCCTTCTGAAATCAGGATCTAGCCAAAAATCCTATTTTTCAGTTTGCCCCGAAACAGAAGAAATTGGCTTTTTATTGTCATGTGGATTTAGACTTTATAACGCTCAGCATTGATGGAATAGCGTAATTACAATTCAAGAGTTCTCGTATCATTAGAAACCAATGCCTGAGCTAACAATAGCAATATTTTACCATTTCTATGCAACTGGAAGGAGGAATTGCTTGAGCCACTCACATTCTAAGCAAAGTTGCTGCATGCTGATGGTTACATACCGGGTGTCCCAAAGCCCAAGTATACAGATTTGGTTGACTCCAACGATGTGA
>REGL01000065.1:68701-123553 GCA_004194395.1 Aurelia aurita complex sp. Pacific
AACCGAAAGACTGTCTTAGCAGTTACTACCTGGATTTCATTGAGTCTTGCATTGACAACAGTAGAATTCCAATCAGTCAATGTTGCTCTTTCTAAGAAAGTTTCCATTGTCGATAAAGATATCTCAATACCATGACTTTCTAATGAGAATAACCTCATCAAATCCTGCACCAACACACTCGTATCAATGTCATCACCAGTTTGGCGTAGCAGTCTTCGATGCCTTTCTGTGATACTGCGAGCGACTGCAATGATATTATTGCTGGATACAAACCGGTTCGTTGATAAATTTCTGCAAAGTTCTTCGTGAGCATCGACCAATCTTTGGCTCCTTGATAGTTGTGTGTTTATTTGCTACAAGGGAGATATGATTTGTTAAAGGAGGTGGAGAGAAAAAATATTTTGGGATAAATTTCAATAAGTTTGATATGTTTTACTTTGAGTTCATATAGAGTTTTTGTTGGAGAAATAAAACCATTTCATTTGAGCACAACTGAGGTGAAGGTGGTCAAGTAAAAGCCTTTTGGAGCAAATAATCAATAGGTTTACGTTTATTAACCTGAGAAATCAAAGTTTCTCTTCTCTGTACAATGTTTAAAAACTGGTATTTAGTCTTTTTCAGAATATGAAAACAACAAATGTCTCTTTTTTCGATTTATGAACTGATGGCAAAACTCTTTATAATGAAAGGTAATCATGTCAAGCAAACGTAAACGCAAAGCAAAGCATGATCAATTTACTGGAAGAAGGATGATTTTATCAATGCTTCATTGATTCAAATAGGAAAAAAGACTGTCACAGGGAAGCAATAAATCATTTTAAAAATCTCTCAAATTTATGATGAAGCTGCGTTTCCAAAATGATGCTTCAACGATGTTTCAATTCCCGAATAAATTCCACTTTTACCAAAATAACTTAAAAATTACCTGAAGACTGGTGTGTGCTTGAGTAAAACATTCCGGTGAATCCATTAGCATAATATCATCCACTGTATTTTGAGCACTTTGAAGAATTTCACTGATTTCTCCAGTCAATGATTCAAAATTTGAAATATCAATCGCTAAACCTTGCAATTCACTTTGATGTTGTCTTGAGCCTGTTTTGAGCTTCTCAAATTTTCTAAGCACTGTGTCCAATTTTCTGCCATGTTTTTCTTGAGTTTGGGAAGAAAGCTCCTCCGTGATGGGAACTATAGTCGAGGAGCATGCTTCGATTGATGATTGCATTTGCTGAAAGACAAGAGTCAATCTCATTTACATTCAAAAACATTTGATATAACACTCTTCCTAAAGAAACAAGCAACAGATTATTCCATGTTTATTTCAATACCTAAGAAATAAAGGAGATAATCAAGGAAATACATATCATTCTAGTTTCCGATGCAAAGGCATTAACAAAATATCAATGGTATTACTCAGATCAATTAAATCAGGGCTTTATTGATTTTAATTTCATAATTTATTTTGAAGTTTAAATTGCAAAGCAAATCATTTGTATCTAAGTAACCAAAGTTCTTTCAGTTTGGGACATTTTCCTCATTCCAGTTTCCCAATAAAACCCAATACCTGTTAAAATGTTCAGTGTTCCATGACATGACATAATTTGAAGGATTCAAGGAACTACTCCTTGGGCAGTGTGTCCATGTAAGAAGGATACTGCGAGGGGGATACTTCACAAGCATGTGATATCTTGTTGTGTTTTCACGTGATACATGTAATCAGCTTTTGTGCAAATATGAGATTGAGTATTGGATGACTGCCCACGCAGTCTAAAGTCTGCAATATTCATGTGATCAGTTTAAAAGAGGCCCAGTATAAGCCAATCAAATTATCCAACTGTCAGCATTTCATCAGCAGCTTCAACGAGTGTGCATGTAATCATGATGTAACAGACATTTATATGGACACATTGCCTTTAACATTCTGTAACACTAGAGAAGCTAAAATTTGCACACACGCAATTGAAAATGGATAAGATGGATCCAAAAAATGTCTTGTAAATTGTAATTTCTTATAGTTTTTGTTGGACAAAGTATTGAATACAAAAAAAATTGAAAAAAATTAAAGAATTTTGGATTTGAAAACTTACTTTACAAATCTCCAACTCCACTTCAACATCTTTTGTATTCTTCAAACAACCGTCACAAGTATGACTTTCAAATTTGGCTTCAAGCTCCTCCACAGCAGTCTCCACCTTGTCGATCTTCTTTTCAGCATCAAGAGACTCGATCTCATTCAAAAGATTCGATAACACATCAAGCCTCGTTTTCAGTTCATTACGAAGCACAGACCAATTTTCGTTTAGTGCAGTGACGTCATGATCAACAGTTGACTCGTTTGGCTGAATTTCCTTTTTGAGTTTTTCAGCCAAATTGCAAACGCTATCCTTTCGAGATTGTTTCCTCGTTATTTGAGTCAAAAATTTCTGGAAAAAGAGAGATTTGAAAGATTAGAAGATTGCACTCTTTTGTTCATGGACTATGAAAAATGGGTTGCAAACATTCACAGAAATAAGATGGTTTTGAGAAGTAGAACAGCAACCTGGGGTACCTCCTTTAGGGTGTATTCTGGAGTACCATTTTGAGGTCATTCTAGAGTGCACCTCCACTGGGGTACCTTAGAGTACCTTTAGGAGTGCCATAATGTGTGGCTGGAGTGCCCTGAAAGGTACTCTGGTAACCACATTTTTCCTGTGGGTGTGGGTGTGTGAGTGTGGCGGGCGACTATTCTGCGTAATCATGAAGGATATTCAATATTTATAATGAATGAAACAATTGCTCTTCCAGGCTGATGATCGAAAAAACGATCCAAACGGCCGTGGTTCCATACGAGCTGAGTTATTCCTTTTCTGAACAGAAAGTTCCCATCTTTTTGTAAACAGCAAAAACTATCTTTGCGTTTATCGGAAAATGCTTAAAATAACATGACAAGCAGAAGCTACAGAGATCTCTATGGCATGATCAAGCAAGCAATAAATTTCCAGTAAATGGTTAAAATTCTAAATTTGAATAGTAGAGATGAAAGCCTGGGCATGAATTTTTCAAGAACTGTAGCAATTTCTGAATCTAACAAAATATTTCGAAGAATCCCTTCTCTTCGCAGAAACATTGTATGATTAAAATTATAATCAAACTGATAATCTTAAGACATAATAAATATCCTTTTACATGACATCAAATAAAAGCCAAAAAAAGAAAATTACCTTGATAACATCTAGTTCCTTTCTGATAATATTTGCAGCTGTCATTTCTCGGTTATCTTCTTGAATGCGTATCCTGCATGAACATATCCATTGATCAAGCTCTTGATGAACATTTTGAAATTCGCGCCAAATTCGACAAACACCATCCAGCCTCAAACGCTCGTTTCGAATGCGATAACGAAGATCCTGCCATCTCTCATTCAGCAACGAAAGCTTATTTGCAACAAGTTTGTTATGCGTAATCTCGATCAGGGCTTTTGCCTCTCTTTCAATCCTGTCTCGCACTCTCTGTTTTTCATAGGCCCGTTTTTCTATCTCACTGAATCTCATTAACTTGACAACAACACTTTCTTGATCGTATTCCAAAGTGGTAAGCAATGCATTTACGTAAACATTCCACATTCGATCAACCCATTCCAATAAATGATCACCTCTGGTCCAAAATGATTGCCATAGCAACACGATATTCGTCATTTCTTTCACTTTGCCAAGTGTCACGTGATAAATTCGATCAGCTGCATCGATAAGCATGTGATATCTAGCCTCAGTTTCGACCGGCAGCTGCGCTTCCGCAATCGAGGTTATCTGTGTGTATATACATTGTATTGGTAACTGTTTGCTCTTTAGATCGTAGTTCAATTGCTGAAATCGAAATAAAAGCATGTTCATAAAAAGAAATATTAACAAATACTTCAGCAAGTAAGCAAGCAAGGTTTTAAGAACTCTTTTAAGCTGGGTTTTGCAGATTTTAGTTATCGGTTATGATATCATGATATCCACTAACCAACTTTGTTCATCCATAGGAAGATATATTTTCTTCTCAAGAAATGTATTGTAATTGCCACGACAGATAAACACAAACGTCTTCGTAAAGGTAACGCAATTTAAAAAAACATGAATATAATCCATAATAATCCATAATAATAATAATAGAATAAATGCATAAAGTTGTGTCACAAAGCATATTACGCTCAAAATCATTAGAGTTGGATCCTCAATTAATGAACAACGCCGAAATATTCTTCTGTTGCTATCTCCAATGAGAGGAGCTGCTTCCGAGAAGAACTGATCATTTAAGCCATAAGAAACGTCAATGGACACTAAAAGAATGGTCAAATTACCTGAAATTCATTGAGTTGAATTTTTGCCTGTTGTAGCTGCTCCGGAGCAGAAGCTCCTTCAATGCGGTCATTGATGATAATTTGATGCTGAGACAAAAAGACGTCAAATTTATCCAACTCTTTCTTGAAAAATTCCAGCGCAAAGTTGAAATCAGACGAAAGGGAGATTCTCCGTCCTTTGAAAAGTTCAATTGGGATTGTTGGAGTAGCAGAAGTCGATGCTTCACTCATTTCATCTGCAACTTCTGCATTATCAATCTCTTTGGTTACAAGAAAACTAGGACGCTTTGTTCTTATCTCTGCGATCGTTGCATCAAATTGATTAGTGATAATTTGAAGCTGATTCAAATGTGTGTCAATTGGAAATGTAGGATTTGAGGAACTGATATCACGAATTAGGCCGCGAATAATGTACAACTGGTCCTCTATGATCTGAAAACAAAATGAGATGAATAGAACATTTTGACATTTAGAAAAGGGCCTGGGGAGAGCAACATTTTTCTGGTAAATGGATGCCACAGTTCAATTTATCGTTGGTGAAAAGCCCTGTGGCAGCCATTTACCAGAAAAATATTGCTCTCCCCAGATCCTTTTTATAAATGTCAAAATGGTCTATTGATTTAATATTCATCCATCAATCAACAATCAATGGATCAATTGATCAATTAATCAACTGAATGATAATCAAATGATCTCTTAAAAGAAGACACGTCATATGAGATTCCTGATCAAACAAACTGTCGGTCCAATTCGTGTTCAGTAACGGAATAACTTGCAACCTGGTTCTATCTGCTACTGGTGAACGCAATTTTTCAGATCAGAAGAGCTGAACAACATCAACCAACTTGTGACTTTGAATTTCTATGAAATCGACAAAAGAGAAAAGCCTATTCAAAGTTCAGGTATGGCAAGGCAATGGTTTCAACGTAGCTATAACGATTCTTGTTGTTAAAAATGGGTTTTGCAGCTTCGATAAGCTATTTTTTGTCTGATTAAAAGTAAATCAAGATTCCACAGNAGCTGATTCAAATGTGTGTCAATTGGAAATGTAGGATTTGAGGAACTGATATCACGAATTAGGCCGCGAATAATGTACAACTGGTCCTCTATGATCTGAAAACAAAATGAGATGAATAGAACATTTTGACATTTAGAAAAGGGCCTGGGGAGAGCAACATTTTTCTGGTAAATGGATGCCACAGTTCAATTTATCGTTGGTGAAAAGCCCTGTGGCAGCCATTTACCAGAAAAATATTGCTCTCCCCAGATCCTTTTTATAAATGTCAAAATGGTCTATTGATTTAATATTCATCCATCAATCAACAATCAATGGATCAATTGATCAATTAATCAACTGAATGATAATCAAATGATCTCTTAAAAGAAGACACGTCATATGAGATTCCTGATCAAACAAACTGTCGGTCCAATTCGTGTTCAGTAACGGAATAACTTGCAACCTGGTTCTATCTGCTACTGGTGAACGCAATTTTTCAGATCAGAAGAGCTGAACAACATCAACCAACTTGTGACTTTGAATTTCTATGAAATCGACAAAAGAGAAAAGCCTATTCAAAGTTCAGGTATGGCAAGGCAATGGTTTCAACGTAGCTATAACGATTCTTGTTGTTAAAAATGGGTTTTGCAGCTTCGATAAGCTATTTTTTGTCTGATTAAAAGTAAATCAAGATTCCACAGTAATAAGCAATGGAAGACAGCTGCCTTGCATCAAAAGGGCTAATTTAGAGTATGTGAAGGCATCAAACTTTCGACGACGCACTGTGCATTAATAAAAAATGGTCGAGTATTCATAGCAAGAGACAGCAGCAGCTCAGTCAGCCACCTGCAACATCCAGTAATTTAAGAGATATTATCCTGTAAAATGACGAAATACATACCGAAGAGAGAAGTTTTAAAGCAGCCACATCAATATCATGATTGTAATCAAATACATTTGGAATCGAATTAAACTTCGCGACAGATTCCCTCAGTCTTTTCAGCCATTTCTCCAACGTATTTTTAACAGCAGACAAATCAAATGTCAGGTTACTCATGACGTCATCACTGCGTCTCGTTAATATGCATTGTTTTTGGGCCAATCTTTTCAAAAGGTGATTCCACAGGGCTTCCAAATGATTTTGCTGGTCTTTCAGATTTTTTGTTGATTCTCCTGTGGTCAGCTGATCAAGCCGTTGCCTGAGTTGGTGCATTTTTGGAACATGGGAACAAATTTCAAATGCCAGTCCCTGCGTAAAAACAATTATGAACAATCCACCATGCTAAAGAAAACTAATAAATCTAAAAATCTTCGTGAACAAACTTTAAAGATTTGCTAACACAATGGAAAGCCAAACGTATCGGGTATAACCCTTCATCGGTAGTCTGAACAGTGCCGGACACTTCACCAAACAATGGAGGAGGGGGGGGGGGTGAAGCCATTGTTTCAGTTTAAAAGCATTGTGTGTTTCTATTGTTGTCAAACAAAATATCTTTGTTCTAACCAATATTTGGAAGTGATCGCACCCCTCGCTCCGAAGTGTCTGCCATTAAGTCTGAAGAAAGAAAGGAAGCTATGTTCAGATAAGCATACGATAACATGGCCAAGCTATTAGTTATAACATCTCTTCAATGATAAGTGTTCGACAATTTCGCAAACAAAACGTGGTTAGGAAAGTCTGCTTGTCAGAAAGCGAAACAAAATTAAACATTAAAAAGGAATTCTTACCATTTGTTTGACGGCTAGTTGATCCAGTTGGTTGACACTGAGCTCTGATGAGATCATAGATCGCAAGCTCTCTTCGCATCTAACCAACCAATCAAAAACATCCGAGAACAATAGCTGATACCTCAAATGATCATCTTCAATGTACCCACGTGTTTCATCGGTTCCATCCAAAATGGCGGATATATCATAAATGGCGGGCATATCAGCAACGAACAGAGGAGTTTCAATATCTTTCTCTTCACATTGCGGTGCAAAGACTGATGGTTCTGCGAGCACTTTGTCTTTGACTCGTTCCCAGTTTTCATTAAGTCCATCAAGATGTTTCTGAACGAGGTCACGAATTTTGTCATCATTGCATTGCATGATCTGGTTGCCAAGGAAATTGAGAGAATCGATCTCAGATTGCTGGCCACCGATAACACCGAATAAATCCTAGAAAATGAAATCAAAACCTTTAATGAGGGACACGTTTCTTTTTAACACTGATCCTAAATGAATTCAGGAAACGAGGCAAGAGATTTGAGTCAAATTTAACCGTCAATTTTCATTATAGTACATCCTTTTAAAGCGCAACAGGAATTCTTCTAGCAAAAAACACACTTTTGCAAACCAAACTACACACCAAGAACAGACTCTAACATAACAAATTAAGGTTGAACAATCAGCAAGTGGCAAAAACTGTAAAAATTACAAATCGATTGGAATGATTCTCAATATCTTAAAATGTTTGACTCATTAGATTGCATATCTAATTATTCTGCAAACCCAGTTTGAAATGGTGTTGATGGGAATTGATAATAATCATCATGCCTTCTTAAACATATGTGAAAATATCACATAGACCATATAAAAGACCTACGAAAGGCATTGTGTTCTATAAAGAATGTAAGGGTAGTCACATGTCAATAAAATTGCAATGATCTTCACTTTCTCCTTTGTTGAAAACTCAGTGTGATGGAATTTCCAGGTGGAACATCATGCAGCTCACTAAGACCCCTTACACTATACCGGTACAACGTTTGATCCGTAACAAAAGTGTAACAGATAAGCCTCCCGTTTACATGCGTTCCTGCTGATCTGCAACACTTTTGTTCCTTCTGTCTATAGAATAAATGCCGCAACGCCGCAACAACTTTGTAACGGATCAGTGTAAACGTGGTTAAGACGAAGGAAACTCCTTTGAGCGCTGCTCATATCCTCGGGGTTTTCGCAGATCTGAATTATGATGATGATGATGATGGTGACGATGATGATGATGATGATGATGATGATGATGATGATGATGATGATGATGATGATGATGATGAGGATGAAGAAGATGAAGACGAATATGCAGATACCGNTGATGATGATGATGATGATGATGATGATGATGATGATGATGATGATGATGATGATGATGATGATGATGATGATGATGATGATGATGATGATGATGATGATGATGATGATGATGATGATGATGATGATGATGATGATGATGATGATGATGATGATGATGATGATGATGATGATGATGATGATGATGATGATGATGATGATGATGATGATGATGATGATGATGATGATGATGATGATGATGATGATGATGATGATGATGATGATGATGATGATGATGATGATGATGATGATGATGATGATGATGATGATGATGATGATGATGATGATGATGATGATGATGATGATGATGATGATGATGATGATGATGATGATGATGATGATGATGATGATGATGATGATGATGATGATGATGATGATGATGATGATGATGATGATGATGATGATGATGATGATGATGATGATGATGATGATGATGATGATGATGATGATGATGATGATGATGATGATGATGATGATGATGATGATGATGATGATGATGATGATGATGATGATGATGATGATGATGATGATGATGATGATGATGATGATGATGATGATGATGATGATGATGATGATGATGATGATGATGATGATGATGATGATGATGATGATGATGATGATGATGATGATGATGATGATGATGATGATGATGATGATGATGATGATGATGATGATGATGATGATGATGATGATGATGATGATGATGATGATGATGATGATGATGATGATGATGATGATGATGATGATGATGATGATGATGATGATGATGATGATGATGATGATGATGATGATGATGATGATGATGATGATGATGATGATGATGATGATGATGATGATGATGATGATGATGATGATGATGATGATGATGATGATGATGATGATGATGATGATGATGATGATGATGATGATGATGATGATGATGATGATGATGATGATGATGATGATGATGATGATGATGATGATGATGATGATGATGATGATGATGATGATGATGATGATGATGATGATGATGATGATGATGATGATGATGATGATGATGATGATGATGATGATGATGATGATGATGATGATGATGATGATGATGATGATGATGATGATGATGATGATGATGATGATGATGATGAAGGTGATTATGATGATGATGATGATGATGATGATGATGGTGATGATGATTATGATGATGATGATGATGATGATGATGATGATGATGATGATGATGATGATGATGATGATGATGATGATGATGATGATGATGATGATGATGATGATGATGATGATGATGACATGGCATGAAAAAGAAAACAAAGTTTAACTTACCTTCATGTAATTGGCAAGTTCTTCTTGGCCTCCATCAACCTGTTCATTATCAGCAACTAAAAGTTCGTTTATTTTGCACATGGAAACGAGGCAGTTACGTATCCTACTGTAGAAAGAATCCATCCCAGCAGCCACTGCTTCTTGAGTCTCGTTATCAATCAAGTCATCTAGACACGTGACTCCTGATGTTGCTTCGTCAACCGATCCACTGTCCCTGCGTTGGCGCAATGCAAGTTGTTGAGCACCGACGTCTTTCAGTTGATTGCCAATTGGATCAAAAATCTCATCCTCAATTTTATAAATGCCCTCCTGAAATGACTCACTATTACTGATACCTCCCATAGCAGTGTCATTAGCAACCGGGGGTACTTGTTGTTGATTTATAGCGAAATCTTCAGTTTCAGATGGGACAGAATTCAAAATATCAATAACACGACTTTGCAATATTTCTTCCTTGATTGATGGAGTCGATAATTCTTCTGTTCTTTCATTTTCAACATCACCAGGTTCACTTTCTTCCTTTCTCCCTATCATTCCCATTATATCCTTTGATGCTGCAGCCCTTGCGATTTCTTGCTTTCGAGAAACATCTTGCTTTTGAGAAACATCTTCTTGCGGTTTATCATCAGCCTTAGTCCTTTTCTGGTGCAGTGCGCTCGCTGATCCCTCAATGTCATATTCCTCATTGTCAACAACATCATAAGCTATTTGATTATCGTCTTCGTCTATTAATTGCATTTTTTCTGTATTATCCATGGCATCAACTTCACTTCCATGACATGTAGTCAAACTTACGCTTCTCTCTTTGTTGTCTAAATTGCCACTTTTTGCGCTTTCTTCTTCCTTTTTCAAGTCACTCACAACCTTATGTAATGGGGAATCTCCACTTGATTCACGGAATACCTTTGGTACTGAGGCATCTTCACAAACGTCACTGAGAATCACCTTGGGTGACAGGACATCTTCAATAATTTCATGGGGAATCATAACATCTTTGTTATCGACCTTGTACATCTCTTGTTTAAGATTATGCAAATCGGAATCAAGTATGCTCTCTGTGCCAAAATTCTCTTCTGTGTCATTCTTCATCAGTCTTGCTTGATCATCATTATTCACTGAAGCGCCTGTGCATTCGTTTTCTTTCTGCTCCGCAGCACTATCTTCAAGTAAACCTGATCCTAACGAACTAACTCTTCCATAGAAACCTGATGATTGCTCCACAACAGCAATTGCCTCTATTGTTGATAGAACTTCCTCTCGACTGTTATCCTTTTCTAATTCCATGCTATTTTCAACAGCAGCAACCCGTGTGATATCACGTGACATGTTCTCAATACCAGCATGCATTGTGGTCTCATCTTCAATTTTCTTATTCCAACTATTAGCCAAAGCCCCTTGATTGGAACCGTCTAAAATCTCATCCATTGCTCTGACTGACTGATAATCATCCATTGTACCGATTTCTTGATCAAACATGGATTCTTCCAACCAATTCCAAACACGTGGTATCATAGGAGATGGTTTTGATGACAACAATGAAGGGGACGATGGTTCATCTTGACTGTTTCCATTCTCTTCATCTTTCGTAATCACAATAGGAGCAACTGGGGGCATAGCAACACAGGGTTCGTCAGGCTCAGATGATATTGATTGACGTCTAGGGGTAGGCGGTATCACTTTGATGTCAGGTGTAGACAGGTCGAGGGATTGCCTCCTTGGTGTTGGGGGGATCACATTGATGTCCGGGGCGTCAATCAAAGATGTGAAGCGCCTCATTATTGGTTTCTCCATCTTATTTTCCCCCTGAAATATTTGCTTTGGACCATTTGCATTTATGACTACTGGTACTGAGCGTTTAGGGGCTTCTTTAAGTTGTGGACTTTTGCCCGAGAGTGAATTTCGACGGGGGGTTGCAGGGATTACATTTATGTCTGGCAGTTCAAATGATGTGTCTTCGATATCAGCTGCCTTTGATGCAGTGTCTGAGGATGTTGAGCTAAGAGAACTTTTGCGGGGAGTTGGAGGGATAACTTTGATACATGGCCCATTATTGACAGAGAGTTGATCATTTTGCTCAAAATCTAATAGATTACTCGTGTCACCACTGCTTTTCGATGCTGATTCAAGTTTTCGGAACAGCTCCATGAAGTCGAGGTCCCCTGAGTCTGGTGACAGAAGGTCGTCTTCAACGATAAACGCATTTTTTCTTTGCCTTTCAACGATATTATCAAACGCGTTTAATTTCATATTGGGCAAAGCTTCAGATTCAGCTGCATTTTGTGTTGACGCTTTGATTTTTGGCTTTCTTGCACTCTTCTTTGATCCCAAATTAGAAGTGGTTGCACTTTGTGGTGATGGCATTACTTTTGCTTTCTTCACATTTTCATTTGGCTTGATATCTTCAATACGTTGGGGTTTGCCAGCAATCATGTCTGCATTTCTTTCTTGTAGGGCATCATCTAAGTCAACAGGCTGTGCAAAAATCGGATTCAAAATAACAAAACTTCGTCGCGTTGCATGCCTCTCTTCCTCTGCTATGGCTTCGCTGTCCGTTTTATCATCGCTTGAATTCAGCAAACGAATTTCAGTACCAAGAACAGTTCCATCACTTCCAGAGAAATCATCGTGATCATGGCCATCATCACCCAAGTGATTCCTAATCGTTCCATCATTTGAATCACCATCAACCGACATGCTCTCAGCACTGAACGGCATGTCTGCTTCTTTACTTGAAATCACTTCACTAGGAAGACTATGTGATGGTTGATCGGCTTTGCTTGATTTTTTTACGATTTTCGTTGAACGATTTGATTTGGGACTTGTTTCTCTCCTTCTGTAAAAGGCCGCCTTGGCTCTCGACTTTGATGGTGGCTTTCTGTTTGCGGATCTTCCATTAGCTGAAGATTTACCATTGGAAGGTTTGGCACTTGAATCGCTTGTAGTCGCCATAGTGACTTTAGATTGAGCTACTGTAGTTTGGCACGTGCTGGGTTTCTTCATAGTATATATTGCAGTCAAAGGGCTGGCTATTGTATCAGTGACATTGTGATGCGCATCATCATGATCAAAAGAATAAACGCCACTAGAATCAGAAATCATTGATCCGATTGATGAAGACAACTCTTCTGGTTCCTCTGATTTTTGTTTTTCTTTTCCATTCTTTTCACCTTCACTTTTCAGCATACTTGTAGCAATGCCAATCTTTAATCTACCAAGTGCTTCATCCTTAGGCCCATTTCGTCTCTTCTCAGTTTGCTGTTCCAAAAGCTTATCAAGTTCTTGAATCTTGTTTGTAAATTCTTCAACAAAATGATCATCTTGTGTTACACAATATTGATTTATTTCGGTGATTTCTTGATCGTAATGCTCAACTGTCTGATTACTCTCATCAGTGATATCAGTAGCCGTGATCTGAATACCTTTGATCTGATAAGCCTTGTTATCAATACGAGGCACCATTTCATCAGATTCCAGTGCATCAAAATCCATTGATGTCAGGACATCATCAATTCTCGCCTCGCTAATAACATCTTCAGACAAAGGTCCACGCTCCATCATATTTGAGAATTGCTTTGGCATGGTTGAAATAGCTTGTTGATTCTCAGAAATGGCTCTTTGACTTCTTAGGATTCGATCTTGGCCATGATTGACCTCATTCAATGGCCCACTGGCCTCTATCGAATTGGATGGCCCACTGGCCTCTATTGAATTGGATGGCCCACTGGCCTCTATTGAATTGGATAGATCTTGTGGATGATTTTCTCTGCTTCTCATCCTCGACTCTTCACAAGTGATGTTTTGTGCTTGCTCATTTTCTTCCGATGAGCCAGTGCTCTTGTCTAGACTTGTCATAAATTCTCGATCAGTTGAGTCAAGTACACTCGCCTCAAGAAGCGCAATTTGCAATCTATCCCAGTTATCATATAATTGCTTTAATCCCATTGGCAATTTCTTTTCACCTTCATTGGGTGATTCTGTTAGCATTTCGATCTCCTCCATCATATTTTGTAAAGTTTCAATATTCTGCTTCACAAGCTGCAAAACATAAAAAGAAATTTAAGAACAAGGAGGATTGCAACAACGATCATATTCAAGAAAGAGACCATTCCATTTGATTCCATTACATCTGATGACAATTGCAATTATCATAAAGACAAATATGATGATATCATTGAACTGTCTCTTTCTTCGATATGATCGTTACATTACGTTACATTACCTGGAGCTACAATGTTTAACGTTGACTCAATATGATATTTTCACGTAGCTGCAAGCAGTTGAAAAATGTACTCCAAAAGGCACACAACCATCAAAGTAAATAAACAATTTAACAAAGGTTAGGGTGGGTATCTTTAGAGTAAATACAAACACAATGTGCAAGTTTTGTACAATTATCACAAATTTACAGACATTGGAACACACATGATTAAAACATTTTTCGCCGATGAATTCATCGTGAAATGAAGGTAAAACATTTTCGAAATCAATATCAAGTGTTTGCTGAAAACTTTAGCATGAAACTTGCTGGACTGATGAGAATTTCAGCGAAAATCACCAAAAATGTTATTCAAATTCAAAAGCACCTAAAGGCTTGGAACCAGATCAAACAATGCTGTTCATCACGACATTTCGAAGAAGGAAAAGCTATCATTGATTAGCCTGCGTGCATCATTCACCACCAACTCAACTCCTCGAAAGTCTGCACACAGGCTATCATTGATACATTTAATTCATTAAGACAGCAACCTAAACAAACGACGAAAAAACAGGTCTTACTTGTTTCAAAACAGGATTCAACACGACCTCGTTTACAAGACTATCGCACCCATCAATCAGTGAAGTACAGCCTCGCATCAGTATAGACAACCTCTTCTTCTTTTGTATCTGTTGATCCAATTCTTCAAACACACAAGTGATCCCCGTAGAAATAGTCCTTGCGCTCTCCTTTGATATTTCTTCATCGCCATCTGCAAGGATTGTCTCCAATTTTTCTTTGAAACTTTGGAATTGGGTGCGTTCAGAGCTCAGGAGCAACTATAATGAAGAAAACGAAGAGTTCGCATAACAACTTTCTGCAAAGGACAAGAACAGGTGATAGAAGATGTCACGTTTTAAAATCCTTATAACTCCATTTTGACAAACAAAAACCACGCAGTTTCGTGAAATTCGTTGAAGTTTTGTTCATTCTCAGGTGAAAAGTGGAATAAAAAATCCGTTTGAAACAAAAGGTTTTGCCATCAACATCAACCGATGACCTTGAGACAATAATAATCCCCAAAACCAGACATAAACAATCGCAAAAACCACTGAAAATGAAGGAAACAAGAAAAAAGTCACTTAAAAGTTTAGAGGAAGCATTTTATCGTTTTCAATGAGTGTTCGGCGTTTGTCGACAAACACAATATGAACTGTAGTTGATCATTACCATCATCAGCAGTTGATTTTAAGTACGCTTTGGCTCTCTACTAATTTTCGAGATAGTTGCCAGTCTCAAAATATTTTAAACGCGAAGCTAACTAAACACGACCATAATAAAAAATAGTTATCGTTTTTAAAGTTATCGTTTTTCAAGTTATCGTCTTTCAAGTAAAAAGTTTGAAACACAACTTACTTTCAGTTGGTCCACGATTTCACTAGGACTAGAAGTACATTCATTTTTCAAAACAGATTTAAGCCTTTTTCTTGCAGACTCTGGCCATTCATTCCACGTTGATAATTGCTTGAGAATTTGACATTTGTTTCCTTTCTTTGCAAGCTGTTCAGAATCAGGTGGTCCAGTCTTAGCTTCATTGCGCTTTATTTGATCCTCAGAAAGTGTTGAACTGGAAATCTCTCTGCTTTCCCTCTGTTCTGGAGCTGGGTTGGAAATCCCTTCGTTTGCCCTACGTTCTGGAACAACGTTCTGATTTGGCATCATTGCCACTTCCGTCAATGCCAAGTTCGTTAAATTGATTTCCTGAAAGAAAGTTGATAATTTTGAGCTGATAGGAAATCAATCAACGATAGGAAATACAGGATAGCCAAAAGATCAACCATTTTTTTCTTCTTAAAGTTTCCTCAAATTCGGCCGCAAAATGTCAAGAACATTGGATGTCATTGTGTTCTAAAAAACTGTATACAAGTTTGNTTCTTCTAAAGTTTCCTCAAATTCGGCCGCAAAATGTCAAGAACATTGGATGTCATTGTGTTCTAAAAAACTGTATACAAGTTTGAAAAAAAAGAGTTTAGGTCAAATCATCCAGAAACTATTTTTATGTTAACCCTCAATGACTGAATTATATTTTGGTATTTTTCTCATAATTTTCGGTAACTCAGTTGCAGAACAATAAATCAGCAAGTGTACAATTCCTCTTAGGCACAAACCAGAGCTCTCAGTAGAGAAGAGCTAACGATTCTAGGGATAACAGAAGCATGTTGGCCCTCGACATCCAAAGCTGATATGCTTCGGGGTTCTTATTGTTAAAAACCAATAAGAAAACATTCTCAAAGGACAATCATATTACGTTATCATTGATACAGTGATACAATTTTCAAAGAAACTCTTTGATTAAGTTTCTTAATTAGTTCAATTCAAATCAGCAGCAAAATGTTTCTTGGAAATATCGAGGGTTGCTATGCTTTTGGGTTTCTTACCTACTCAGTGGTCTATTAATGGCGGCTCTGGTTTGGGCCTAAGGGTAAATTTTGCGTTTGCTGATGTATTGCTCCACAACCAAGTTTCCACCAGTGGTCAGAAAAATATAAACATTTTATTTAGCCAATGAAGGTTAACAAAAAAATATGCATTGGGTAATTAGCTTTAAACTTTCGGCGTCAGAATTTTTCGAACTTGTATACAGTTTTTTGGGACACCCGGTATTTGTAACAAAATGATCAAATGGATTTGAACAATGAACCTTCACGAAAAAATGTGAATTAGCAATTTCCAGCCTGAAGTTTCAGCAGACAGTTAGATTTATTCATCTGTATAAAATTACGGCCTTTTTGTCCGGCCCCCACAACAATATAGATCAAGTACAGTTCTTAATACTGTTCTCTGATTGGTGCAAAGAAATGTTGTGGCAGGAAGCAGCCGTAGCATACAGATAAGTCTGTGACATCAATATTACCTGATTAAGGCAGCGTAACATTCATATTCGCACTACAATAACAAACATCTGATCAAAAGGAAATAAATAAAGAGTTTTTGAACTTTAAAACCGTTACATAATTATAATAATCCTTCATATACGATTATCAGAATCTTGACCCACAAAAGAAACAAATGAATTCTTAAACTGCAACTGTGGTGAAATAATTAAAATTGAATTAAATACAGATTAAATACAGAAGGGGGTTAAATACAGATAATCAGTTATTGCATCGTAAGACCTCAAACTAGCCTAAACATCTGCCAATAACATTATTTGCTTCTTGCGAGCTGTGAATATATTTAATCTATTTCCGTGCCACTATTCTTACGAAAGCAATTACATTTGAAATCAAGCTTGTTGACTGTGTTTTCTATTCCCAACTACTGTCTTATCTTGAAAGAATAACGACTGATTGATTGATTGATTGATTGATTAATTGATTGATTAACGATACTAAATATTTAATAATCAATAACAAACCGATTGAATCAATAAACATTGATTGATAATAGTTCCATTTAAAATCGTTGATTAGGTGATTGAATTTTAAGATATAGTGATCTTGTAACATGGTGACCAAACCAAAGCATACAGAAACATCTGACTGATCATGATCGATCACCTATCTTTCAACAGCAATGAGAACATGATTTAATATTGATTGATCATACTTGCATGTAATTCAAATCAGTTGTTCATTTTGATGGCTGGCTGGATTGGCGGGCGGGCGGGCTGGCTGGCGGCTGAACTGGCGGCACAATTCAAGATCTATTGATGAGAGCAGAGCAAGCAGGTACAAGGATGACATCATCATTTAGATCATCAATTTGATGGATTGATTGATTGATTGATCATGCAGCAAATATAAATGAAATCATAGCTGGCTTGCAAACATCAACATGGAAGCATTCCCTTATTTCGTTTTTGTTTCAATTCAATTTGAGTGGTAGAAGAGAAGAGCGAGAGGAGCAGAGTAGAGCAGGTACAAAGACGACACCTGTCGCTCAGCCAGCAATCCTCTCGTCGTTAACAACAAATTACTGTTTGTAATTTTGAAAAGAAGAAACAAGATTAAAGTACCATCCTCTATTTGGCCTAATATTTTCACAAAATAACCCCCTAAGCATTCTGTAAAAGCAGATGTTTACTTAGCGATGCCCAATTGCTGTTGTATCACAGAACAACAGGTCATAAACGAAATTCTAACATAATGGGGCTTTTATGAATTTCAGAACTCGTAGCAAAGGAATTTTGAACAATGATACAGTACCGATGAAACTCAGGTTATAAACATTATGTCTTTATGGACAAGGAAGAATAGCGGACAGATAAAACAGGCTTTTCGACGTAAAATCTTCCTCTAGTTGACTGATACTGTTAAAATGAATCTTAAATGCAAAAAAGACTTAAGCAATCTCGAAGGCAACAGGTTCTTGAAAATTCACCTTGCCCCAAGAATGATGCGAAACAATTCAATCTAATGGCTGCAATGAACCTTCCCATCACTAGATTTGAATAGCTTTGTCTTCGATATTTACGATGTAAAGACAAACTGATAGAAAAATGGGAAGATTTTCAAGCATTTTGTTGTTTGTAAAAGCAAGCAGAAATAATGACAACAACAACAGACGTTTTTACCAAGTAGAAAAAGAGTGATGGATTCTTTCTTTAAAATGGTCGAAAATCAAATTGAACCTCAATTGTTTAGGCTTGCAATAATGAAGATATTTCTGATTGAGCTACTTATTCCAGGCCTCAAATCCGGTAAAGTAAGAAAGTCTTTACCAGATAATTAGATCCAAAATCAGGAGAAGATTTCACCGGTCCACTGTTATTTTGGTACCCAGGGTACTTTCTTCAAAGAAAATAATACGCATATAAAATTCAGATTCAATACTAAACTTCCTTCACTATCTCATTGTCTATTTATTATTCATTAACACTTCATTCGTCGAGCTTTTTCCTTCTCAAACTCTGATGAAGGTCTATTGATATATTTAAAATTTCTTCAATGTTATATTAAATGATGTAAGATGGCTGTAACAATTATCAACCAAGAAGGGGACCTATGAACTGGTACCTAGGAATGATGGCTTGTGACTTTTGGCGATTTCAGTGAAGCATCAAAAGCGAAGAGAAAGCATTAACCAGAAATGAAATTACTATTTCTTTCATGAAGAAATGAGCTGTGTGCTGGCCAGAGTAAACCCAGCGCAATCTGGTGATGTTGGGATATGATAACAGTAAAATCTTGAAAGTAAAGCGCGGCAATAGTTTCAGAAAATAAAGATAACTTTGTGCAGTAATGAAATTGTACTGGCAAGATTAAATGTGTCGGGCATAACCCTTCATCACTGATATATCATATGTGAACATTATCATACAATCTATGATACGACCTCTACCCATATAAAAGCAAGAGAATGTAGCAATATCTAACAAAGACAAAAACATGCATGTGATACCAGATAAAAAGTATCTCTTTATTCTCGATCAACAAAGATCGTTGTAAAAGATTATAGCCTGCTCACGCCGCTGTAAAAGATGCATCACTTCCCTGTCAAGTCAAACAAGAAAAGAGGCGCAAAATAATGAAATCGCTCTCCTGTGGAATGATAAAAAGGACATAAATGAATTGGTACCTGCTTATAAAAAGAGCAATCATCCGAAATATCCATCTCTCTTCGGTGAATTCATTATAAAGACAGCGGCATGCGAATAACTGCGACGAGTTGAATGTGAAACCGTGAGATGTAGTTACTGCGATACTAAGAAACTGAGATCGCGGTCAAACAGAGCCAGCAACAAAACGAAAATCTCCGCTCGAAAGGTGAGATCGACTAGGAAGATAATACACACGTAACATCAATTTATAATAATTGCTACTATCAATTTGATACGTGAACCCCCTTGGAAAGAAGATGGTAAAAACACCTGCGACATTGGCCAAATCATTGGACACCGTGCAATGCATATTGAAATTAGGCATATTGAAATGGGTCGTGCGTGAACGATGTTTCTTGATGGAAGACCGGGTGTTTAAGAAAGTAGACAAGTTTGAAGCATTGTCCAAATTATACTATTACACCTACCATTAAAGTTTCCTTTTTGATCAGTTTGTTAATGATCAAAATATTCTTAGAAGTAACAAAATTTTAAATACTCATAGTTTAAAGTATTTATTCTCATTGTTCTTTTCTCATTGTCTCATTTTTCAACATCTTGAAAAATCCTATTTTTGAACTTAGCTGAAGGTAATGTTGCAAAGTTCGGTTTTAATGCCTAGCGTTGGGATTGCAAAAGTAGAGAGAACCTAAGTGAGTCCGCAACCCATTTTTATGATTCTCCAGTAGTTTAGGTGAGGCTTGAACCTCATCAGTCTGAATGTTCTGGCTGCAAAGTCAAAATATTACACCACAGCATCATAACATTGTCTGTTGTGATGCTATGTATGACATTATGCTATGATGCATCACAACAGCATCATAGCTGAAACGCCACTTAATCACACCTTCGTATGAAAATGTATACAAATATTGCTCGACCCAGGCTCTTTTGTAGAATAACTGAAAAGCCTGATGTTGCACCACTGTACTCTGTAAGGGACATTGTAAATGGTGACTAACAGGCATAATTTAGTGATTTTCATCGTCATTCAAATAGTAAAGCCAAGTATGCCAAATAAAATTCTCGGGAAAGTACAATAAAAACACTGATAAAAACATATAAAATCAACATGGAAATAATCTCTGAAATGGATTGAACTTTCTTCATGCGCTCCAAAATAAAGCACATATCAATTCCTTATTTTGACACTTTTTTCATTCCGACAATTCTTTTTTCTTAACTCAAAAGTTATCAGTTTTTTTCTATTAATTTGCAAGTAATAATCTCCTTATTTGTAACTTAATACTTTAAAGAAATTTTAATGCCTTAGATTGTAAATTTAGGCAGCACTATGAAAAACCATGTAAATGGAAAGTGTGCTACTATCATGTCATACCAAGCAGCTCTCAAAAAAGCATACTTGGCAAATCAAACTTATAAAGAAATTTACGTTAAAAACTTATAAAAAAAGTGAGCTATGGGTGGAAAGATAATTTCGTCGTTCGTCCGTCAGTCCAAAGAGAAAATAGAAGATTGATCTTTCGATCGAATCTTAGTGATTGTTCTAACGTGTATATAATTTTAAGGGACACCCGGTATGCCATTCGTTAAATGGGGGGCGTGGAAAGACTCATGGGAAATATTCAAAGTGAAAATCACAAATCGAACTGAATGACGTCAACAATCGAATAACAACCAACTAACACACCAGAAATATTGAACAACAACAGTAACCATACCAATAATATAAACAATGATAATTGTACGCGGCACGGGTTTTCTTGGCTGACGAGGTGAATCAGGCTCTGCTGTCTTCACCGCACAGTTAAAGGCACACTGTCATAGCTGCAATTGGCTGATTGTGATATTGAAATCCCTAACAAAAGACTTGGCCTCTGGATCATTATAAAGCCTTTATGCTCTTAGATCATACATTGTTTCGAGAATAATTAGAGTCTGATCGTTATCATCTTCGTGAATTTCAGTGTACAGCGAAATTACTGAAGCCTGCCTAATTCTATTCTTTCATATTGTCTTATTCATCCAATCAGTGCTACGACAGTGCCTTTAAAGGGTCTCTTTCATCCAGCATGCCTTGCACGTCCCATCTCTTGATTGGCTTTTGTTGTTGCCATTTTCATTGCCCATGAACATGTCGCCAACAAAGAAAAATCCAATGACGGCACGTGCAATGCATGCTCGTTGAAACTACTGATGGGCCTGCTGTGCCTAAATAAATTGAAGCGAACGAACGGAGCCAACTGAAGGTATCTATAAATAGGCTAAAGAAAATGCCGACGCACGTTATTGTTTCTTTTGCTAATCAATATGCACGCACGAGTGCACGTGCGGGAAATCATCAAATACTTTATGCTAATTCTAGACCTGCATATGCAGCGTTTGAGATAGCTATTTACCTCCGTCAACTAATTTTAGAATGACAATAAAATAAATAAGTAACTTTAGCACCAATGATAAAGTAGATGTGAAAAACATGACGTTTCCGACGTTTCGAGCCTATACTCGTTATCAAGTCCTCGAATTCGCAATTTTAGAATGAAATGAAGAGAAAGTGAAATACTATGGATCGGCAACAATCGATAGAATATCACAATCTAAATATGATAGCATAGTGGAATCTCCTTTGGTTTTGATGAACTTTTTGATGATATTTTCGATAGCTTTCCACCATATATTAGATTATCAATCTACGAAATCGGCCTTGTATACAATTTACAACAGCTTGTCAAAAGTGGGAGCTTCTTTGGCAGACCCAGTAGAGAATTGATCTTTTTGAAACAAATTTCTGTCTTTTTGAGAGACACAGATAGCGGAGAAAGGTTTTCAAATGAGAATTTATAATTTCAAGCACGTGGGTGACAAAAAAGTATGTTTGAAACATTGCCGAAAATTTATTATGCTGCTGCTGTATTATCTTGAAATGTGCTTGTTGCTCAGAAATATAAGAAAATAACTTATGAGACAGATGTAATACGCCTTTCAGNCGATAGATTTCGACCATATTTTAGATTATCAATCTACGAAATCGGCCTTGTATACAATTTGTAACAGCTTGCCAAAAGTTAGCCTGTCTGCACGCAGGCTAGTCAAAAGTGGGAACTTCTTTGGCAGACCCAGTAGAGAATTGATCTTTTCAAAACAAATTTCTGTCTTTGTGAGAGACACAGATAGCGGAGAAAGGTTTTCAAATGAGAATTTATAATTTCAAGCACGTGGGTGACAAAAAAGTATGTTTGAAACATTGCCGAAAATTTATTATGCTGCTGCTGTATTATCTTGACATTTGCTTGTTGCTCAGATACATAAGAAATAACTTATGAGACAGATGTAATACGCCTTTCAGTGAAAGGTTGCGAAATTATAGGTCGAAAAATCAAAATCTAAGCAAAGAAACCTCTAACCCTTAAATTCTGGGATTGGAAATAGCGCTCTTACGCGCAGAAACCGTTATAACAAAACTTCAGCTCAGTTCATTCATTTAAAGTTCATTCATTTTAAAATTCCACTACTACATACAAAAATCCTTTAAAAATACAACAATTAACAAAAATTATAACAAGATTACAAGAGACAACAAAAAGACTAAATGTTAAATATCACAAAAATAGGAAATTTGAATGGACATTGAAGCTTAAATTATGGGGTAAATAAAAGAACAAATGATGAATAATTGTAGGCAGAAAGATATGGAAATACACCTACATTTTAAAATACAGTTATGGAATGCAGAGAAATTTGGTGACGCAAGAACAAAAACATGAACAATCTGAGGCTGAGATTGCTCAGAAATAAAAACATTGAGGCCGAACTAAATATTCCTTGTTCTTATAATTAAGTGTAAGAAACGACAACTCTATTTTACCCGAGGTAACCACAAGGAAACTTATGTAAACTAATTTATCGATTAAAAAGTACACAAAATTGTACAAACTATCTTCCATGAACTTGCTTTAAAAATGTATTAAGAGCGCAATGTAAATTTTAAAAGTTAAAAGTATAGTTAAAAGTAACGAATGAATGAATGAATTAACGAATTAATGGATGACTGAATGAATGAACGAATTAATGGACGAATGAACGAATTAATGGATGAATGAATGAATGAATGAACGAACGAATTAATGGATGACTGAATGAATGAATGAATACTGAATGAATGAATGAATGAATGAATGAATGAATGAATGAATGAATGAATGAATGAATGAATGAATGAATGAATGAACGAATTAATGGATGAATGAGCTGAAATTTTATCAGATGCGTATACTCTTTTATGTCTGCGAAATGTCTCCATGCCTGTGAACCATTGTCTGTGAAATATCAACGAAGCAACAGGAGATCCCCAACAATAAAAACCAAGGAGAATTTGAGAAGCCCTCAAAGAAACTGTCAAGAAACTTTCAGCACTCCAAAATGTGATGATTTTGAGGAACCTTTAGTACTCAAAATGTGATAATTTTGAGAAACTTTCAGTACTTGGGTCAACTAGTTAGTTTCTTTCATTGCGTATAAGACGATGTTTTTCATCTCAACTGATGGGAATGACTGCAACCTTCATGACGTCAAGAATATTTAGAATCGAGGCCGATCGGAAGAGTAGCTTTAAGATCTTTCAATGTTGGACAGGTGGATTGAAACCCTTTTAGTGATCGTCAAAAAATGTCCTTGAAAGCCTTTAGCGTTGTTTGTTGGCGTGGTGGCCTATGACGTAGGTGCTTCTATAAATTGTAACTCATTACTCATCATAATCTTATATTTTTCTCTTACCAATAATTTCGACTGAATTTTGAGACATTGTGTACATTTATGTAACTACATCTTTCATTCATTCATTCATTCCTTCGTTCATTCCTTCATTCATTCATTCATTCATTCATTCCTTTATTCATTCCATCATTCAATTATCATTCCTAATATTGATTTAAAGCTGGTGTTTTACATACTTCTAAGAAACAATAAACTAATTTACAACAACTATTTGCCATAGACCTGAAGCAATACTTCTCAAGTTTATGATCAGAGGAATTCAGTGTCTTTTAAAAGTTGCATTTCATTTTCATTTTTCATTATTTTTACACGGTAGCACCGTCAATCGAGAGGATTGCTTTACAGGGGGCCGTACACAGGCAACTGCTTCCATTACAAGTTTCGATGTCCTTTTTGAAAGCTGCAACAACAGGCTCGAAATACTCCTTACTGAACCAGAAATAACTCTGGGTTCGCGAGCAAGCGCCATTTCTACGATGCTAATGATTTTTTATAAAACTCTGTTTTCGGTTGTGTCTGCTTATATCCCGAACAAATATTACATTGCCTCTACCCTCAAAAATATTCTTCANGATGCTAATGATTTTTTATATAACTCTGTTTTCGGTTGTGTCTGCTTATACGCCGAAAAAAATATTACATTGCCTCTACCCTCAAAAATATTCTTCACTCGGCGAATTAGACATGTATGAGTTCATAGTAGACCTTTTTAGCTATTCTACAAAAGAATCTGGATCGAGCGATATTTCTATGCAATTTTATACGAAAGGTTCGATCGAGTGGCGTTATAGCTTCTATCAGCGTTGTTCTCATTCAAAAATTCAACAAAACGTATCAAAATATCGTGCGAGTCAGACTATTTTTAGAATAACTAAAAGGTCTTTTGTTGAGTGTTGAGTGAAATTTCTAGTGAAATTATCAAGAAAGATTATTGCAATAAAACAATAAATACCTCCTTTCCACTACTTTTGTCTTCTTTGCCGCCCTGCTGAATCAGTCTCGCTTGCAGATTACTCTTTAACGCCTCACATTGAATTATCAAGCTGTTTACTGCTGACTTTTGAGACGAGGTTACAAGATGTTCATCTGACATTTGTTCAATTTGTGAAAGACTCAGTTCGACATCACTGTTGATATTCTACAAATAAACATCTTCATTAAAATCGAAAAGGTTCATCAAAAACATAAATTGAAGAAAATGGGTGGATCTCATAATATTAATCAATATTTAATTCAAATTGCAATAATTACGAGTTAATTTGCAGCAGAAAAACAACTGACAAGATAAAAGCAAGAGGCGAAGAGTGTTATGAAAACATTTAAGAACCATTGTCACCCAGGGTCCTTTGCGGGCACGCTACAATTTCAGACCGTCTGAAAATCAGATTTTGCCAAAATGGAAAGCACATATCCACAGTGCAGCAGTTGGGCTGATAGAACGATTCAACTAAAGTAAGACTTTTCTGTCAGTTCAACTCCGGCAGTTTAGACTCATGGCTTCCGCTTAGGCCAGCTTTAACTTTCAAACAGTCTGAGATTTAAGTGTGCCCGCAAAGGACCCTGGGGCACAAAGGCTCTTTAAGACAGCGTTATAAACATGGAGCCTTAATCTGCAGTCACGATCTAATAACAGACAGTAATAGTGAAGAGACGATCATTTCCATACCTCTAGGTCTTGCAGATTTAAATCTTGTTCTAAATTCCTTTCTGTATTGCTTAAAATCATTTCAATCTCTTCAATTCGTTGTTGTAGAGCAAAAGCCATCAATACAGACCGGCTGACAGCCTCTTTTCGATGAGCAACTTCTATCAGAGATGAATTGAGATGTTCTTTGATATTTTTCATCGCGAGGCCATATTTCGCATCAGGTACTGTAGTAAATTCATCGATCGAAGCAAGGATTGTTCGAATCTTGTCAAATCCTTTTTCTACACCCTGTAAAGTAAATATGGATTCTTCTGTCACATGTGAACACGAGAATTAAACGTCGATTACAAAATGCATCGATGTATGAGATACATTAAATACCCGCACATAAGAACCTGGTGGATTGAGGAGAACTTACATGCCGAAATTGTCAAACTAGACCCCCAGTTATAAGAACCAATCCATTGTATTCTGAAACTGTGGGTTCTTGTACGCGAGTCTTTACAGTATAAAAAATGTAGGAAGACTTCATTAACAACTATATTCTTAGTTCCAACGTTACAATCTATGGTCTCCTAAACCTGACTTTCAATGAAATCTTAATAACTACAACTCATTTAACTATTTGGAAACATCAAACCAAATTCAGCAGCCACTTTTTCATTTTGCATGATTCAAAGAGTATATAACTAAAAATTTTAAGTAGCAAATTCATTCAGAATGCATAACAAAAGGTATCAAAATGCGCCAGCAAAATTGCAGAATTCGATCAGCCAAAACCAAAATCAACTCTTCACGACCGAAAAGGAGATCCGTAGCCTTAAAGATGGACATTCGAGCCTTCTCTTAAATCTTCGTTAAAGTTATCCTGCAATGCGGTCGTTACAAGGATGGAAATATTGATTAAAGCACGACAGCGGGGCTGACAATGAACTGGCTTAAGATTGCCATGGATACAAAATATTTGCGTGGAGAAGCAGATGACAGAGGCCGAAACCGTATCGAAATGGGAACGAGACATCTGAAAAGAACATCTTTGCTCACGAAAAAACAGCTGTTAGCAGAGAACCCAGTCGAGCTAAAGCTACAAATGAGATTCATCTTTACAGACTAAAAGGAGACACAACGGGATGGCACAAACGAATGACATCGATTTTGGACAACAGCTGATACACAGTCCTCGAAACTTGTTATCGAATACTCAAAAGGACGCCGGGATATGGTTCTATCCTGCAGATTTAAAAGAATGCCGGCATATAGCCTCTATCCTGACGATAATGAGGCTTTTGAGTTAACCGGCCTTTCAAACCACATACACGTGAATCTACGCGACAAATAGTCAATAAATTCTTTGATATTTCAACCGAAATCTCGAAGTTCGAAACTATGAAAGACAGTTCGTAGGCAGAAAAATCAATATCAAAATGTTGGAGATCGAAAGAGACGACAAAATTCCATTTTACAGTGCGCCATATTTATGTAATCTCTTTTCATAAATGAACGCTAAATAATTTAAAATATTTTTTGCAATTTGACATTGTAACACCTGTTCTTTGATATCCTTCAAAAAGCCCTGTTCTTGCAGAGCCTTAAAGGTAGCGGCTTTTCACACAGCCCTTTTACATTCTCTGTAGACTTGTTACATGTGTGACAAATAGCATTTTTGCTGCAATTTGTTTCTATGACGTGACAGCCGAGAATGGGTCCAAATATGGTCATCTTTCACAGTTTTGTTATACACACCCTGCTTAGCACTAATGTGACTTCCCTGCCAAGTATCTTACACACCTTTTTCTTCCAAAGATTCATGAAAAATCAATAATAGCTGATAATATTCTTTGCGTTGTACGAAACAAGCAAAACATCAAATCTTCAAGAATATCGAAAGCAGCCTATTTAGTCGTACATCAATCTGAATAACTAGACTGTAAACAAATGCAAGAAATGCAAAATGAAGCCTTGATCACAGTCATTGGAAAACTTCAAATGTCAAATTACACGAAGCTTCACCCTTACTTTTCAAAAGAGTTTTTCCAACAGGCCTGATTCAATAAAAAACTTAAGGATAAGTCTCAGAGTGGGATATATCTTGAAGAAAGCAGTGAATACTGGAACCATTTACTTAATGTTTTGGGTCACTGCAAACTGTACCAAAATCTGAAATACATAGATTCGTGTTCTTCCTTTTTGGATCTTACCTGAATGTTTTGACTGGTGTCATGAGATAACATCAAGGAAATGCTGATAAAATATTATGATGAATGATTACCTGAAGTGTTTCCAATGATTTCTTAAGTGATTCGATTGATTCATAATCAGGATTCTTCAATGATGAGAGCAATTCATCAACACGGCTGACTTCTGATGATGCTTCTTTTATAAATCCAAAAACTCTCTCTTCTTCTTCTTCAAACCCAGCTTCGAGTGAACTCAACGAATCCGACAGCGCATTTCCCCTGTCAACAATGTCATCCAGCGGCATTAAAGAGTCAAGCCCTGATTCCATACTTTGATATGATCGTCTCCTTATGACATCACTTCCTCTACTTCTTCCTGTAATTGCAGCTGCTTCCGCCTCTTGTTTTACTGATAGAGAACTATTAACGGATAATGAACCGTAGTCTCCTTGTGCACTATCTTCTTCCGTTGCAGATTCTTTTGATTGACTTGATGTTTTCCTGTAAACATTCTCAGCAGCAACACCATCCTTATCACCTAATAATGCACTTCCAGGCTCGTTAATCAACAAAGATTCTATAGGTTCAATCCTATTTTCATCTGACGCTTTAAGTACAAGATCTGCTGGTTGATTTTCTGCATTCCTAGAAGTCGACATATCCAAAAGTAGACCATCTACTTCCTCTTCCGGTTCAAGGAACCGGGAAAAGTTGATTTCATCTTGCCACCTTCTCTCGGACATGATCTCAATGATTTCATCTTTCTTTTCTACCCTGCTATTTGCAGTATCTGGTTCCTGATCCTCAGATCCCAACAATGTGGTATCATCAGTTGCAAAGAAATCTTCAGTAAAGACCATTTCAGCTTGAACCTCTTCTAGTTCAGCAACACTGACCAGTTCCACAACTTCATCGCAATCTGTTGAAGAATTTTTCTTTCTCTGATCAATTTGTTGTTTATATGATGCTATGTTCTTCTGTATCTCATCTATCTCATTTGCAGAAAGATCTTTTTTCAAGACTTCATAATCAGAAGATAAAACAGCCATATTTTCATCATGACAATCAGTATCATGACTAGAAGTCATTTCATCGTTTAGGTTTTTGATTCTCTGTAAGACAGCATCTTTAGCTTGAAAGATTTCAGCGTATTCTTGTTTCTTACCATCCACTAGAGTTAGTTCCCGCTCCAATTCCTCATGAACAGCCTCGACAGAAACCAATGCACTTTCAAGAGACTCAAAGCACTCTTTAGAATACTGATGAAGTCCACTTTGTACATCGTTCATAACATCTACAATGCAATTCCTTGCTTTATCCACAATATCGAATCTATTTCGTAATTCCTCTGCGAACTCCTCTGTAGTTTTTTCATCAGTCAAATTTATCAGCCTATTTTCGAAAATTTCCTTTAAGTTCGATATATCTTCGTATTCATTCACAACTGCGATAGATTGATCGATTTTACCTATAATGCCAATTTCATCTTCACAAAGTTTTAGTTTCATTTTTATTTCTTCAAGCAACTCATTACCACGCAATGCAACAGCCTCCTTCACTTGCATATCGATTTCCAGAGAACTACAATCCACTGTTTTCAGCCACTTAATGCAGCCATCAGCAGTCTCATCTAAAATCAGCTTCATTCCGTTCAGTTCATCTAAATAACTTTGGAAATTTTGACAAGCAACTGCGACAGAAAATACCTGCTCTGTACCCTCAAATTTAGCTTTGATATTTTCAAAATTCTTTTCCAGTTCTTCAATCCGAATTATAGCATTTTCAATTGCGTTTAATTTCAATTCTAACTCAGTCTTCAGTTGGACGATACCTTCTTGTAAAGTCAAGGCCGATTCTTCAAAACGACATTTATCATTATCTTCAACTCCTCCAGCTAATGTAAAAATTCTTGGCAATTTCGTTGAAACTTCTGCTTTCAAAGTCTGCAGTTCACTGATTGCATTTTTCAGAATGCCCACCTTTTCTTGTGATGAAAATTGCTTTTCGATGATACTATCCGTTGTATTTTTAATCCCCTGCAACCTGCTCGTAAATTCTTGCATCTGATCACCAAGATTCCTTGACTCTGTCCTCAAACTACTGTCTTGATGCTCGACCATTTCTTGCACATTCCTCTCAGCAACATCGACTCTTGTTCTTATTTCTCGCAACTGTGCAACGAA
This sequence comes from Aurelia aurita complex sp. Pacific, assembly GCA_004194395.1. NCBI lineage: Eukaryota > Metazoa > Cnidaria > Scyphozoa > Semaeostomeae > Ulmaridae > Aurelia > Aurelia aurita complex sp. Pacific. Next base: position 98,984 of record REGL01000065.1, read on the forward strand.
GTTTTCACTGTCACTATAGAAAATCTTCGACTTATCTAACAATGCAGCAGTCCTCTCAATCTCCATGTGCAATTCTCGAATGTTCTGATTAAGCTTTTTTCCTGGCATACTCGAAATACATCTTTCAATCACAGTTACATCTGCATCTAATTGTGCAACTGCTTTTGTCAATAACTCAGTTATAGCTTGGATTTCTTTAGCTTGTCGAGCACAATCTTCCATAGCCATAAAGATCTCTCCTAGCCTTAGATGTTCTTCTTCAGTTTTTGCTCTGAGTCTCTCAAATTCTTTCTGCGCACATTCTTCATTCCCTAATTCAAGGGAAACTTTCTCCAGCTCTATTTTTGCCCAATCAGCATTGTCATTCGTCTCTTTTATCTTTTCATTTGCAGTTTTCAAGCTCCCTGTAAGTTTCGCAACATCATCAAGTAGTGCATAGCTATCCTTATTCTTAACCTCAACACCCTCTACAATTGCAGTTAACTGCTCTAATTTACTGGCCTTGACCTTACATTTTTCCTCGCTTTCATTCACTGACTTTCCCATAGCCATAAGTCTTTTTTCGATATTTTCCATGTCCCTAGTGTACATTTCTTTCTCAATGTCTGTTACTCGTTTAAAGATCTCCTTCCTCTTCTCAAACAATGATTCTTTATCAGAATTCAATGACTTCAGTTGTTCTTTGACATCCAGTAATTGCTTGATAAGCCTTTCATTTTCCAATTCTCCACTCTGTAGCTCGCCACAATCCTTCTCCAAATCATCAATTCTCATTACACAGCTTGCAATCGCAGTAACGAGTGAATCTCGTTCTGATATCGAGGCATCAAGTCTACCTCTTTCATCTGATAATTCGGTTTTTACTCCTTCCCAGCTCTCTTTCACTTCCCGAAGCATTTTAAACAGCCCTTCTCTTTCCATCTTTGGAAGCCTTTTACACATTGAATTCCCAATCGAGAAAATCATTCCAACTTCTTCATCTAAACTTTCGATTTGCTCAACTAATTTATTGCGTTCATTCAGAAGTTCTTCCATACTTTTTGCATCTTTGCTTTTACTTGTAACTGCAGTTCTTGCAATTGCAATCCAAGTTAGATTAATTTTCATTTGTCTTTCGATTTCTCCAAGTTCTGTCCTTATTACATCGAGCAGTTTTATTTTTGATTGCATTTCAACTTCACGTTCCTTAATCGTTGCATAAATCTTTCCTGAGAGTGTTTTTAATTCTTCAACCTCGCGAGTAGGAAGTTCACCGTATATCACTTCAACCTTTTCATTTAGACTCATTTGGTTGGTTCTTACTTCCTCCAAAGCAGCCAATTCATTGACATATTTCTTTCTTGCTTCTTCAAAACTGCTGAAATCTTGAATTTGAAACTCCTCAAATGCAAAGCTGCCCTGCATATCATCAAGTTCTGTAAACAATCCCTGATACTTCTTTTCTGCCTCTTTAATTTTCTCGGTTTCCTTACCAATTAATGACTCATTTCGTACGATATTATGCTCCAACGTCAGAATACTCTCATCTAACACATTGCTATCTCCAATTTCTTCTTCAAGCTGACATATTACACTTTTCAATGCTTCATAATCAGTAGTGGCTGTATCTAAAGCGACCTTGAGTGCCTTTAGCCCTTCGTAACTCTTTTCAAACGATTCTCCCTTGTACATATCAAAATCCATTGCTTTAACCATCAGATTTTCATTACAGGTCGAAACTTTGTCCACCATTCCTGAAATATTTTGATCTATCACACCCATATCATTTATCATTGATGAAAGCCTTTTTTCGACCACATTCTTCTTCCTGGTGAGTTCGAGGACATCATTTTCAATTTCTCCACGATCTTTTGCAGGCAAATCTTTCACATCTTCATCATGAAATATGTCTTCCCTCTCTCCATCTACCATACATCCTAATTCTTTTTCCAAATTCATTAATGACAATTTCTTGGATTCAGAATATGCCTGTTTTTCGAATTCTCCAATGCATCTTTCTATGTCATGTAATTCCTGCCTCTGACCATCAATAAGCTTTTTGATTTTGTCTTTTCTATTTTTCATGTCCTCTAATTTCCATATCCTTTGATTAACTGCTTCTCTTCCTCTTCTTATTTTCTCCAATATTTCTGCTTTACTTTCTTTGATATCTTTCGAGCCTGTAATGCTGTAATCCTTCCCAACTGATTCCTGACCTTCCTCATATTGAGCGAATATCGCATCTACTTCTTCCTCACAAAAATCCAATTTTTCAAGAATCCAGTTCTCTCTGTTTAGCAAACTTTCAATGTCACCTTCATCCCATGCAGCAGTCCTTCGTCCTTCCAATTCCTTCAGGTCTTCCGTCAATCGACCAAACTGTTCGTTCACCAACAAAACATTTTCAGCTAAATCATCAAGACTCTGTTGCTCATTTCCAATTTTTTCAACAACAACTTCGAATTGCTTATTCAACCTTTTAAACATCACATCGATAATTTTAGATTCATTTTCCGGCAATGATGTCAGTGAATTCTTGCATTCTGATTCCAAAGTTTGGATTTCGTTTTCAATGTCATCAAGAATTTGAAGCTTGTCTTGCAAGAATGAAAACCTTTCTTCTGGATCTTTATTTTCACCATCCTCTATTGCATTAGAGGTATCATCAATTCTTTGAGTCATCTCTTCAATTTTGTTGCAAATATACGAGTATTCACATTCCATAAAGTCTAGTTTGTTTGATTCAGTTTCGAGTTTTCCTTTCAAGAAATTGAAATCCTCCAGAAATTCTGATTTCATTCCAAGGAGACTTTGCCTCCTTTCCTCAGACAAATCTTCGAAAAATTCTTTCTCATCATCTTGAATCATTTGTAAAGCTTCTTCAATTCGTTGCAGCACAAAAAGTGAGTCAAGATTGCTAGATTTTAATGCAGAGATGTCATTCCTTTCCATATTTTCAGTCTCTGAGTTCTTTAGCTCTTCCAATTGTTGTGATAATTTTGACAAATCCTCTTCGTAGTTTAGGATTGCTGATTTCAAAACTGAAATATTTTCAAACGATTGATTTGCTTCATTTGATAGCTCTTTCAATCCATCTTCTTCCATCTGTAGATCATTCAATACTTGATCCTCATCACTTAATATTTCAGTTAAAGCTAATGTCATTTCTTTCAGCTTCAAGCTTTCTTCCAGCATGACAGCAATTTTAGACGTATCACCGTTCAGTTTGGTTTCATCCTCTTCTCCTCCATAACGAGAACAAGTTATCTCCTCCTTCACATTTTCCTTTGATCTTTGTAATTCTCCTGCTTGCTCTTTGATACGGCACATAATGCTATCAGCTGTTTTGCAATTACATTCCTCCATTGATTCAAGCACTACACCAAGATCTTTAAACTTTTTCCGCAATGCAACAGCTGTTTCTACCTTCCAAATATCTTCTATTCCAACAACGTTTTTCAAATCAGCAATCTTCAACCTCACCTCAGGGATCTTGATGCAATTTGCTACCAATGAATCTATCCTTGAAATTTTCAATTCTTCATTGCCTCCAACTTCATCAGTACTCAATTGCAGCTGATCTACTTCGGAAATTAAAGACCTTAAATCCTCAAGGAAATTAATCTTCAATCCAGTATCCTTGATTTCCTCTGCCGTATGAGCTTTCTCTGCGCAGATCTTGGCTTTCAACTCGTCTAAACTTGACTGAATTTTTTCCTGATCTTTCTTTGGGAGCTTTAACACCAAAGCAACACTTTCCTTACTCATATCAATATGACATTTCTCCAATTTATCTAAGAGCTTTGTAAACTGTTCATGATCTTGTTGATACGCTTTAAGGTTCTCGATATCTGTTTCTTCTCCACGCAAAATCGGAATGACCTCCAGTTCTTCAACAAGAGCTTTACATTGCCTTAAAAATCCCTTCATATCATTCTCAGTCATTTCCATGTCTTTCATTCTTCCAAACAACGTGTCAGTTAATCTATGTACTTCTTCTATGGCAAGCTTGATTTCTTCAATTGCCTTTTGGGATTCACAAAGAGCAGCTTCAAAAGAAATCTCTCCAACCTTTTCAGCAATCCTTAAGACCTCGCTCTCTTTGATGTCTGCCTCGTTCACCAAGTTATGCAACCATTCAATTATCGATGCGATATCAAGGTCTGTCTCACTCGCTGTAAACTCCTTACTCAGTTTACCACTAATTTCTCTGATCGACTCAAACGCCTCTGTCAAAACTCTAAGTGTCTTTAAATCGAGTTCATAATTCTCTTCTAATGCCTTGATCTTTTCCTTCAAAAAATCAAGCCCTTTACACAAACTTTCACAATCTTTCAAAAACATTTCCTGCTCTCCTCTATCAATTTCTAATCCATTCCCATCAATTTCAGATTTAACACATTCAATAAGTTCCTCGCATTTGCTCATCCTCGACTTTGTCTTTACAAAGGCCTCATCAATCAGCTTCATGTCAATTTCTTCTTTTATCTTATCCAAGATCTTTTCTGAAGCTTCAAATTCCTGATACGCATCTTTTAATCTGTTGGCAATAGCAGCTTTCTTTTCAAGTAAATTTCTAGCAGTATTCATGCTAGTAATAGACGAAGAAACTTGATCTATAACATTCGATGCTTGCAGTTTGATTTCTGATTTCTCTCTCGACGGAAGCTTCGTTAGCAGTTTTGCATAATCGTTACATCTAAGTTCAATTTCTCTTTGCAAATTCACTAGCTGTTTGATCAATTCATCGTTCATGGTAATCTTTTCTTGTAACGATTTATAGTCCGTCCCAAGTGTATCAGTCAGCTCCAAATCACAGACCTTTTTCAGATACCCATCGAGATGATCAGTATAATCTCTCGCTCTGCGTTTTATCTCGTCCATTTCCTTTAATTTAGCATCAACGATCTGCTTTCTTTCAAGACATAGCTTCCTCAAATCTTCGATTTTCCCTTGACAGTGAATTGACTCATCTTCAGTTGCAACTTCTCCTACAATAGCCAATCTGCCTGTCAATTCACCAAGTTTTCGTTCAGCCTCAACAACCTTCTTCATGTCAATCTTTAACTCTCCAATTGCGTCTTCCAAACAGTCGTCCTTGTTTTTCAGCGGCTCCACGCACAAGCTCTCTCTTAAATCAACTTCCATATCATTTAATTGTTTCTTGATCTCATGAAAGGCTTTCCCAAATCGATCATTTTCATTTCTAGCCATTGCCACCTCATTTCGCAACTGCAGGGCTTGTTCTTGTATTCGTCCAACTTTCTCTTCCAAGCCATGAACAGATACAAGACCAAAGTCAGTCTTTAGCTCCTTAGTTAACCTACCAGCAAATTTTAGGCATTCACTAACCTTCTCCTCCAGCTCTGCGATAGCATTTCGTCGATTGTCAATTGGCAAACGCCGAAACTCTGCAATTTGCTTTGGAACAAGAGAAATATTCTCATTCAAACTACGAAACTCATCTTCCAATTTGATGTATTTCTCGCATGCTGATTCCAACTCAATTAAATTTCCCCTCTGGGATCCTACTTCATTTTCAATTGCAGTGATACCTTCATTTAAAAATCTTCTATCCAAATCAGGAAGTTCCTCCGATATTTCCCTAAAGTGCTCCGATTTCTCAGCCAACATCTTCTCGACATTGTCTAACTTGCCTCTTTTTGTTTGAATAACTTTGATCATTTCCTCGACATTTTCTTTCTCGCTGTTTGTCACCTGCAATGCATTTATTTCTTGAACCTCTTCATTCAACTTTGACAAATCCGATTGAAGCATACCAACAGAATCTTGCAATTGCAATTCCCTTTCAAGACTTTCCTCCAATTGTGCAACAACACCTTTACAATCTGAAATGATTGATTTCATGTGATCAATGGGTTCATCGCAAACAGTGGACCATTCCCCTTTTTCCTTGGCATTCATTAAATTTGCTAGTTCTAATTCCGTTGTCTTCTGCATCTTCTTTATTGAATCCAAATCGGCCTTGTACAATGCAATTTTGTCTTTCAGGCTGGACGATGATGGTGTACTTATAACACATCCTGCAAAAGAGATTGAAAAATAAAGTATTTTAAAAAACAAACGATTCAACCAAAGCAATCATCCCATAGCAGACATAGACATAAAACAGTTAGAGGATGTCCACCTCTGGAGGTTCTACTAAAGTGGTACTGTGTTTATATCATGGATTCCATTACTGTTTCCAAATTTAGAAATAACATGTCATCTTTAGTCGATCTTCAGGGCCACAATTTCCTATCTTTTAATTAACATAGTTAAATTCGTACCTTTGATTCTATCCAGTTCTTTTTCATTATTCTCATTATCTTCTTTAACTTTCGCCAATTTTTTTCGCAAATTTCTTGCTTCTGTTTGTTTTTTCGTAACCCTATCTTGAGTTTCCTGGGCCATTTCTTTTAGGTTGATTAACTCATTCACAACCTGTGTTGCTTCACCATTCCCATGATGCAATGCTACCGAATCAATGTTAGCCTTGAGGGTATCAATAGATGTTTGGATATTTGCAAGCTGTTGTATTGTCGTATCTGCCTCCCCGATGTCTTCGGTTACATCATAATTCGATCTTGCTTTTTGTTTGCAGTTTTCAGTTTCAATCTTTAGGTTCTTAATTTGATTCAAAACCGCCTTCTTCTCTTCCAATGATCCCTTCATTGACTGTACCTCTGATTCCAGTAAACCAGCTTCTTCAAGCAAATTGTCAATATCTTTATCAAGTTTTATCTTTAGTTGTGACGGCAAGGGTACTTCTGAATTCATCACTGCCTTCTTCATTTCATTTAACTTCATTTTCATCTCATTCAGAATCTCTTGCTTTCCTTCGGCTTTTCCTATTTCCTCAATAATCTTTTCTTCATCAAATGAATCTGGGTTGACACTATCAACACTGTCTAATTTTCTCTTTAAGTCTTCGGCTGACTTCGTATGATTGATGAAAATTTCGCTTATTTGATTTAGCCTTGCTCGTTTATCAGTTAATCGTTCCTTCTCTTCATCCATCCCATTTTTCAATTTATCCACAAATTCCGTTGCCTGCCAGAGATCAATACCTGGCATTGCCTCTGCAGTGGCATCAATGACTGCCGTTATCTTCTGATACTTCGAATTGCTATCCTCCAGTATTTCGATCTTTTTATTAACATTCATGATCCCTTTGCTCAACATTTGCTCGTCTTTAATTTCCTCAAAAGCATCTAGATTGTCAGTTTCAATCAACTCATTGTGCAACTGTTCATATTCTTGCAAACATGTCTTTCCTTCCTGTAATAACTTTACGACCTCATTCAGTATCTTCACTTGATCTGAAATCTGATGGACATCTGCAACCAAACTGTTTTTATCTCCGTCTGAAATATCACTCAATTTTTCAAGCTCCATTTGCAACTCATTAACATTCTCTGCTTTCTCCTTCGTCCTAACCTGAATACTTTCTATTTCTTCAACACTGGTTTGCAAGTCACTCATTCTTGTTCGATCTTCCAATTCTCCCACTTCATCTCTGACGTTTTCGATGTTAGTCATGAGATCCAATCTTTGTTGTAAATGACTCTGTTGCTTCATCAGCAACTCTGATCTTTCTGTAGCTTTCGTTTTCAACAAAGAGATCTTTTCTTTTACTGCCTTCAGATCTATTCCTGGTATTTCGACATCATAAAGCAGCTTTGCCTCATTTTCAAAATCCTTGACTTCCTCGATATTGCATGCAAGCTTGCTCAAACAGGACTGTACTTTTTCAACATCAGTTCCATCTATGGATGAAAACTCAACGCTCTCTAATCTCTGATTCAGACCTTCCACTTTTTTCTGCAACATTTCGAATTCCTGCAATCTTATAATTTCTTGTCTCTCATTAAACAGCTGTTGTTTGCTGTCTTTCAGTTTTTCTTTATTGTTCTCTAATCTTTCACTGATGACGTTGATATCACTCTCTGGTAATTTATCTTTCATGCCTTCCACAGCTTTTTGCATTTCAAATAATTCTTCATCTAGCTTTTCAATGTTTGCAACCTCAATTTCGTTATCTTTCAAGTGCTCTTCCAACGAAAGGCCATCAGTAAGTGATGTAATACCAGCCTTTGTGCGATGAGCAACCTTTCTTTCAGAGACCTTAGACATCGACTTTGTAATATCATCCAGGCTCTCCCTGATCCGTTTAAGATCATCTTCTGCCTTTGTGGCAGTCTCTATCTTCACATCCACAGCAGACTGCAATCTCAAAACATTTTCTTTCATTGCTTTCAAATCAGATAAATACTTTTCTTGGAATTCTGTCTCAAAACCACTTCCTGTTACAGCATTGTCTACTTCCGCTAATATTTTCTCAACTGACTGAATATTCCGACGTGCGATCAAAAATCTCTCATTACCATCCTTTGATGTAACATCAATCCCAGTAGCCTCAGAATTCAGTTTCTTGACTTCTTGTTTTAGTTGTTCTATCTTTTCTATGCTGCTTACTTTATTTTCTAAGAATGATTTATTTGCATTATTGGCGGCATTTGATGCTTCAATTCTAGTCATGACACCTTTCAATGAATTTTCTAGATCTCCATACTGGTCTTTCGGAGTTTGCCCTTTCAAATTGCTAAGTTGCTCATTAGCTTTTTTCCATCGATCCATCGCAATCTTTAATACTTCCAAGTTTCCTTCCATGCTTAGGATTGCCTTGTTGCAAGATTCCTCTTCTAAAGAGGTCATACCAGCATCTACCAAGTGATTTAAATCTTCATTAATGCTCATCAGTTCATTTTCACATTGAACTATTTCATCTTTGAGACATTTACAGTCAGACAGTTTCTCCTTCAATATTTCTCGTCGTTCTGCTAAACTTGATTGTTTTGAAGAAATATTTGCCAAAAGACGTTCATAAGTTGCAATCTCAATATGACTTTTGTTTGGATTTAAACTTGATTTCATTTCGACAAGAAGTCCTTCTTGAATACAGATCCTGTCGAATGCTTTTTGTAAAACTCCCTCTCTCTCGTCAACTTTGAGTTGTTTCAACTCTTGCTCAGCCTCAAACACAAGTTTCAAAGTTTCAAGAGATGTTGATACCTTTGATATCATTTGCATGGCGTTTGCAAGAGATTCAACGCTATCCAAAACCTTGCTCAATATTTCTCCAAGGAGCTTTATCTTCTCAGAATACCTTGTCGATTCATGCAAGGCAAACATATCAGGATCATCGAATACTCTTTGATATTTCTTTAACTCTTCCTGAAAACTTACAACATTTCTTTCTGCTGCAGAAATATAATCGTATAGGCCATCATTCGTATCTGAGCAAAGTCTTCGACTCGTCTGTGCTTCTAATTCCTGAATTTCTGCATCCAATTTAGCAAAACCTTCTATTATGGAGCTTTTAGAAGCAATTTCACTCATTCCTTTAGAGACTGTATTCTTCGCAAGTGCCAATTTCACCTCTACATCTTGTTTCAAATCTGAAATGTGATTTCTCTCATCTTCTGGTAGCTTGTCAAAATAACCCTCCATCTTCTCCAACTCTTGGCTGATCTGCTCCTCCATGACATTTATCTTTGACTGATCTTCATTCACTGTATTCAAAGCAACGTGTAACTCTTCCATGTCATACTTGACGGCCTTGTTTGTCTCAATCTCCGTCAACTGCCATCCAATTTCATTCATCTTTTCAAGGAATGCTTCTGCTACATATTGATCATCAACAATCTCATCAAGTTTCATGAAATCATTGGTCATCTGTTCTTCACATCTCGCTTTAATGTCCTCTAAACATGCACAAACCTTTTTGTATCTATCTTCAGCTACGTTTCCAGAAATTTCTTGCAGTCTTCCCTCAATAGCTGAAATCTTCTCCTTCGTTTCCCTGTTGCTTTGTATACAATCCTCGAGCATTTTGATTCGTTGACTGAAGCTAATTTCATTCAAGTATTCATTCGAAGAATCTACCTTTACTGTCTCCAATATTCTGTTCAATTCCTTTAATTCTTTGTTAGCGTTTAAGTACTCTTCATTCCTCTTTTCGATGTTTGCAACCAAACTTTCAATTTTCTCTTGCATATCTCCAAGTTGCGTTACAATCCCTTCATGACTCTCCTTCCCATTTGATACCAGGAATGAAATATCTGGTTGTAATTCCTTTAATTTCTTTTCAAATGATATTTTAATCCCTTCGAGTATGGATGGATCGATTCCTGATTTTCTTTCATCAAGTTGCTCCAAAATGCCTTCTAAAACTTCATTGGTTCCATCTAGCTCCTTGAGTTTGCTTTTCACTTCCATAACCCTCTTTGTTTCTCCGATTTCCAGATCTATTTTCTTTTCCAAATCATTTATCCGTTCCCTCTGCTTTTCGGTGTCTTCCTGAAGATTCAGTTTCTCATTTTCAGGCAATGCTTTCAAAATTTGTTGACTTTGTGCTTCGACATGCTCTAACCTGCTTTTCATCGAACTCAGCGATCTCTTTTTCCGTTCTAAACCTGCACTCCTCGTCTCAAGCTCCTCCTCAATGCTCCCACCATTACACCGATCATCCGCACTCAAAGCCTCAAATTCTCCATTAAGTTCTCCTAACATGTCTTTTCGCTTTAAAATAGCCCTCTCTATATCTTGCAACTTCTGCTGCTTTACAACCAAGTTCTCTTTATTTTCACGACAACTCATCATAGCCTCCTCGCATCTTTTAAGCAGGCCTTCTTTGCCAACATCTTCTCCTCGAATAGATGCCAGTTTAGATACAGCCTCTCCCAACTTCTTATCAAATTCTGTAATGGCTTGCAACTGTACCGCTGTCTTTTGTTCGTCTGCTCCTCTGTCATCCTCCATGAATAGTTCTTGGCTGAAAGACTCAACTTCTTGCAACTGTGTCTTAATTTTATTGACATCCGACGTTACTTGTTCAATAGTAACCTGACCTTGATGAAGTCGCAAGGCCTGTTTTTTCGTCTCCCTCGCAACATCTATACGTTTCTTGCAATTTGTTGCAATTTCTCCTACAAGGCGGGAAACAAGTGCAGGGGTTGTCTGATTTGAAACATTTTGCTGAAATCCATCCAATTCATCTTGGCATTTAGACAATCTATTGAGTGATTCCTGTAGAACAGAACCCTTGTTACTTTGTTCTTCTGTGAGACCATCGTATTCCAAACTCTCTATAACGTCAACAGAAGCATCAGTTCCGACTGGATCCCCTTCTACAATCAGGCCTCCTTTTTCCATGATTTTATATATTTCTTGTACAAATGCCTGCACGCCAGCTAAACTTGCACGAGATTCTTGGATCTTATCTTGCATTTCTTTCATGCTGTTCTCGAGCTGTTCCTTTCCATCAAACGATAGACCTGACCCTTTGCTTTCCATTAATAAATTCACTTCTTGATCAAGCTTTCCAGCCATTCCTTGCAATTTCATTTCCTGAATTTTGAGGAAATCGTGCAGATCATCCAGGTTTTCAATCTCAACAATTTCATGCAACTTTTCATCCATTCTTGCTAATTCTTCTCGGCTTTCTTCAATGCAATCATTCACATTTCTTCTTAATTTTTCAGCTTCTTCGATTTGTTCAGATTTCCCAGTTAATTTTAACCGTGTTTGAAAACTTTTTTTGGCAGCTGACTCAACTTGTCCTTTAAAAGATTCAACCAGCTCTGGTTCAAGATCACATGCGACATTCGATAACTCAGTGTATATTACCGGTATCCTATCAGCTACATTATTAATCTCCTGAACAGAATTACTCAACAGGCTTATAATACTTTCCATGTCTTCAGTAGCTAGTATTTTCTCACAAGTCTGGTCTGCATTTTTGACAAGAGCATTTAACTCGTCAACTTTGAGCTGCATGAGATTAATGGCTTGTTGAGATTTCTGTAGATTTTCAGCTGCTAGATTAAATTCAAAACACGACTCCTCTACGGACTGTGTTAATTCTTCAACTTTGCCAGAGAGCATAGCTTCCTCCTCACCGCTCAGCACTTCACATGGAATCAAGGCTGTTTGCTTCAAAGTTCCGGCCCTTAGCTGATACTCCGCAACCCTCTCTTGTGCAATTCGTATTTCCTGCATCACATCTGCTGTCATTTCCTTATCCTTGAGATCACTTATTTCTTGAACGGAAAGCTCGATTGCTTTATCCAATTCCTTGATTTCTGCTAACATGGCAATTTTCTTCACCACAGCTTTATCTTTTTCCAATTTCTTTTCGGCAACAATAATACCTTCATTCAGTCTTTCCTCTTGCTGTAATAGCACTGATTTTTCTACTTCCGGTAACGTTTCCAAGAATTGAGTCCTCTTTTCTCCTTCCATGATGCCAGTCTTTGCATATGCAACAATTTCTATCTTTTCGTCAACGGATACTTTCAATTCCTCCGATTTCTCAATCTTTGCATCTTTTAAATCAACACTTTGAACTGAAGCTAATTTCGAAATAATATCTTTCAAGATTTCTGCATAACCAACAGATTCCAATCGAAGATTACCAAATGATTCCTCTTTCTTCAACAGATGTTCTCGAGTTGAGTGGCAAATCTTTTCAAGATCTTTGACATCATTGATCAGCTGCGCAGTTTCCTCTTCTTTAGCAGATGTGGAACAACTATCTAACTCAGCACAAAGTTTTGGGATATCGTCAATCACATGAGATACTGCTCCANTTTTTGTCAACGGATACTTTCAATTCCTCCGATTTCTTAATCTCTGCATCTTTCAAATCAACACTTTCAACTGAAGCCAATTTCGAAATAATATCTTTCAAGATTTCTGCATAACCAACAGATTCCAATCTAAGATTACCAAATGATTCCTCTTTCTTCAACAGATTTTCTCGAGTTGAGTGGCAAATCTTTTCAAGATCTTTGACATCATTGATCAGCTGCGCAGTTTCCTCTTCTTTGGCAGATGTTGAACAACTATCTAACTCAGCACAAAGTTTTGGGATATCATCAATCACATGAGATACTGTTCCAAGACACTTTGAGATCGCAGCAATGCAATTCTCAAGGCTGACTTCATTTGATAATGCAGCATTCAAAGCATCCATTTCTTTGATCTTCTTGGAATGCTCATTTACTCTGTTCCTAATTCCTGGAATTAAACTATTTACTTCTTTGTCGTTGATAAAATCGATCACTACATAATCAGATTCAGAGTCTGCGTTTTCTACAGCTTGCGATTGTAACATGTGATATTCTTTCGGCAATGCAATCTCCTCCGCAGGTAGCCCTTGAAATGGTGCGAAATTCTCGGCTTGGCTTTCAACCTCACGTATATCGACAGCTTCAATAATATCCTCAGTTCCAATGATTGGTTGCTCTTCTCTTGCAATTTCCTTTGTATCGTTGACGAGTATCTTTTGTTTCAATGTGGATATCCTGGTTGTAACATCATCAAATAAAGATGACAAACTATTGAATTCAGGGGAGCCATCAAAGACATTACTCAAAGACGAAATATCAGTTTCTATCAGTTCAAGATTATGTTCCATTTCCTCTAACTGTTCTGGTTTAATTTCTTGCGATTCAAATTCCACAGCCTGCTCAATATCTTCAAAGTAACCTCTTAACTTTGCCTCTGTCTTATTCTTTAATTCAATCTTTCTATTAAGATATTGCATTTGAGATGCGAGCGATTCTTTGCATGATGCAGCCCTTTCATTAAACATCCTGAGCTGCCTTTTGAAGTGATCTTGCTCCTCCACAGGCAAAAGTGACATCAGTCCTGCATCTTCTAACATATTTGATAATTTGCTTTCAAGACCGTCAAGCTGAACGTCTAGCGATCCTAAATACTCCAGTCTATCTTCTGGTACAATTTTTGGATCAAACCTCGAGCCTGCATCTTCTACACTCTGCAGTTCATCTAAAACAGAGTCAACCTCCTTTTCAAAGAATGTTTTCCGNGTCAACGGATACTTTCAATTCCTCCGATTTCTCAATCTTTGCATCTTTTAAATCAACACTTTGAACTGAAGCTAATTTCGAAATAATATCTTTCAAGATTTCTGCATAACCAACAGATTCCAATCGAAGATTACCAAATGATTCCTCTTTCTTCAACAGATGTTCTCGAGTTGAGTGGCAAATCTTTTCAAGATCTTTGACATCATTGATCAGCTGCGCAGTTTCCTCTTCTTTAGCAGATGTGGAACAACTATCTAACTCAGCACAAAGTTTTGGGATATCGTCAATCACATGAGATACTGCTCCAAGACACTTTGAGATCGCAGCAATGCAATTCTCAAGGCTGACTTCATTTGATAATGTAGCATTCAAAGCATCCATTTCTTTGATCTTCTTGGAATGCTCATTTACTCTGTTCCTAATTCCTGGAATTAAACTATTTACTTCATTGTCGTTGATAAAATCGATCACTACGTAATCAGATTCAGAGTCTGCGTTTCCTATAGCTTGCGATTGTAACATGTGACATTCTTTCGGCAATGCAATCTCCTCCGCAGGCAGCCCTTGAAATGGTGCGAAATTCTCGGCTTGGCTTTCAACCTCACGTACATCGACAGCTTCAATAATATCCTCAGTTTGAATGATTGGTCGCTCTTCTCTTGCAATTTCCTTCGTATCGTTGACGAGTATCATCTGTTTCAATGAGGATATCCTGTTTGTAACATCATCAAATAAAGATGACAAACTATCGAATTCAGAGGAGCCATCAAAGACATTACTCAAAGACGAAATATCAGTTTCTATCAGTTCAAGATTATGCTCCATTTCCTCTAACTGCTCTGGTTTAATTTCTTGCGATCCAAATTCCACAGCCTGCTCAATATCTTCAAAGTAACCTCTTAACTTTGCCTCTGTCTTATTCTTTAATTCAATCTTTCTATTAAGATATTGTATTTGAGATGCGAGCGATTCTTTGCATGATGCAGCCCTTTCATTAAACATCCTGAGCTGCCTTTTGAAGTGATCTTGCTCCTCCACAGGCAAAAGTGACATCAGTCCTGCATCTTCCAACATATTTGATAATTTGCTTTCAAGATCGTCAAGCTGAACGTCTAGCGATCCTAAATACTC
Source organism: Aurelia aurita complex sp. Pacific (assembly GCA_004194395.1). Taxonomy (NCBI): domain Eukaryota; kingdom Metazoa; phylum Cnidaria; class Scyphozoa; order Semaeostomeae; family Ulmaridae; genus Aurelia; species Aurelia aurita complex sp. Pacific. The sequence goes on from REGL01000065.1 coordinate 113,992, forward strand.
CAGTCTATCTTCTGGTACAATTTTTGGATCAAACCTCGAGCCTGCATCTTCTACACTCTGCAGTTCTTCTAAAACAGNGTCTTATTCTTTAATTCAATCTTTCTATTAAGATATTGTATTTGAGATGCGAGCGATTCTTTGCATGATGCAGCCCTTTCATTAAACATCCTGAGCTGCCTTTTGAAGTGATCTTGCTCCTCCACAGGCAAAAGTGACATCAGTCCTGCATCTTCCAACATATTTGATAATTTGCTTTCAAGATCGTCAAGCTGAACGTCTAGCGATCCTAAATACTCCAGTCTATCTTCTGGTACAATTTTTGGATCAAACCTCGAGCCTGCATCTTCTACACTCTGCAGTTCTTCTAAAACAGAATCAATCTCCTTTTCAAAGAATGTTTTCCGTTGGTTGATGTTTCTAATATGAGATCTTTCATTTCGTAGCTTTTCAGAAATTGCGTCTCTACTTTTCAAAGCTTCCAACATCTTCAGGCTCATTTCATCGCGATCCTTTTCATTCAGTCCAGATGACAAACTCTCCACTTCTCTCTGAGTCAATCCATTCTTGGAATCAATATCTGAAAAAGCTTGCTCTTTTTCACTAAGCCTTCTATCTATTGCCTCTAGATTAGTATCATTCTGGTTGCCTGGACGTGATCTCTCAAACTTCAGAAATCCCTGCTGGATACTGAAAATCTTCGACAAAATTGTTCTTTTTAACGCTTGATTCCCTCGCTGAGTATTTGCAAGGGATTGTAGATTTTCCCATGATGCTTTGAGCTCACCTATTATGACTTCACACCGGTCAGCCTCACTCTCAGGTAACTCTTTCCTAACATTGATCAAATTCTCACAAAGAGCCTTAACCTCGTTTCCAACTTCATCAATCGTCTGCTGTATTTTGATTAACTCATCAACTTGCGCATCTATTGTCTCAACATTCGATGGATCTATTGTCTCCAGGCCTCTCAACTGATCACACAATGATTCAATAAACAATCCTTTATCTTCTGATGTTTTCAATAAACTGTTAAATCTTTTCAATAATATTCCAAATCGATGTTCCTTTTCTTGCAAAGTAAACTTTATTTGATCTTTCAATTGTTTCGCTTCTGTTGACAAACTTGACAATTCTGACAAATCATCTTCAAAATCAGGCCTGATAATCGCTTCAGCATTTTCAAAAATCTTTTCCAATTTTTTCTCTTTCCTTTTAAATCCATCGCAAAAATCGCCCAGTTCCTCCTCGCATTCAACTAATGACATCAGATCAGTTATTTTAAAATTTTGCAATCCACTTTGAAAGTTTTTGAGAACTTCAATTTCACTCTTTATTTCATCCATTGATTCTATTTTTTGATTATAACTTTTCGCCAATTTTGTTTGCACTTCTTTTGCATCAGATTGAAATTCTTCCCAAACTTTCATCATTGTTGCAATTTCCTGATCTAAAATGCTCCGTTCCTCTACACTCAATTCTTCTCCCATGGCCCTTGCTTTACCGACAGGCGACAAAAGAATTCTACTTTCATTTTCGATTTCCAAGCAACATCTATTTACTTCGCTTAACTGCCTTTCTATTTTTCCCTTAGCAGAATTTTGCAGCTGCATCGTTTTCGTTTTCATAAAATCTTTCGCCTTTTCAATAGCATTTTGAACTTTATTTTTCTCTTCTTTGATTCGTGTCAGCTCTCCTATTTGTTCAGCCATATGTCGTTTGAGTCTCTCAACTTTGTTGGACGCTGAGGTCACATGGTCTTTGCTTCTATTGTCTTTTGATAACAATAAGCTGTCAATCAATTCGTCAGTTTCGCTAATAAGCTCTTCCACATTTTCTATCATTCCTTGTATTGTTAATAACTCTTCAAGCTGATTTTCTGTGCAAGGATTTTGCTCTAAAATCGAATCTAGTTTGTTATCAAGATCTTTAACTTTTTGTTCAATCTCTTCAACTTTCCCAAAACACTTCCGATTATTGCTTTCTACTTGCTCTTGAAACGTGAATAATTCAGTTTTTCGTTCGTCCATTTTCTTTCGCATCTCACTCATTCTGTCACATAAATTCTCAATGTTCTTTGCCATTTCATCACCAGGTGCCCCCATCAAATCTAAAACAAATAAATTTTACTTCAGTCACATATTATAAATTAGCAAAATCAAAGAATCAAAGTCAAGAACCATGAATCATCCGACAAATCGATCTTTTCCCATTTTCATTTCTACCACAAAAACAGACATGAAATAAAAAAGCACCCAAGTGGTATTATGAGCCAACTGCTCCTGGAAGAGAACTTTTGAAAAAGGAAAGGCCAAGATACCAGTGTCGATTGTCGGGTCCGAAAATGCTTTCGGTGACGAATAAATTAATAAGTTTAAAGGCAGAAACACTGCAACACAACACAAACAACAGCAAATGGTTGAATAAATTTATTCAACCATTTGGTGTTGTTTTTGTTGTATTGCGGTGTTTCTGCCTTTAAACTTATTATTGAATTCAACTGTTAAAANTTTCCCAATTTCATTTCTACCACAAAAACAGACATGAAATAAAAAAGCACCCAAGTGGTATTATGAGCCAACTGCTCCTGGAAGAGAACTTTTGAAAAAGGAAAGGCCAAGATACCAGTGTCGATTGTCGGGTCCGAAAATGCTTTCGGTGACGAATAAATTAATAAGTTTAAAGGCAGAAACACTGCAACACAACACAAACAACAGCAAATGGTTGAATAAATTTATTCAACCATTTGGTGTTGTTTTTGTTGTATTGCGGTGTTTCTGCCTTTAAACTTATTATTGAATTCAACTGTTAAAATCATCCATAGTAGGAGTATTTCTTGGAACGATTTACACAAATCGGAGCTCTAAGGGAGATGGGATCTGTTCTCTGCCCTTCCCCACCGAAGCACAATATTTCTCAAGGAACCAAATGTCCAAAATGATAAATTCAATAATGTAAATCATGGCGATGAGCAAATCAAACCAGGTAGCCACAACGACACTGTTGTTGTTTGTTACCGAGTAAATCGGGCAGCAACAACAGTTACTCGGCGGCTAGTGCTGTGTGTGAATGTTTGGAGGGCCCCTTGAAAATTAGCACTTGCTGAAGGGCTACCCTCCCTAAATATATGAAATCAATCAAATCAAATCAATCAATCAATCAATAGATGATATAATCAATAAAATGAAATATACAAAAGAATATCATACTTGGTTTTGCGATAATTTCACAAATTTGATTTATTTCGCGTTCCTTGTCAGCCATTTCCTGCTCAATCTCTTCTAAAGCTTTGCTTTCCCTTTCCAATACATCCAATGTAATGACTTCACTTATAATTTCATCAATTTTGCCAGTCCATTCTACGATAACTTGCAAACAATTGTCTAGTTCATTCTTTTGTTCAATTCGATCATTGTGCCTTTTTGCTTTCTCTTCATGTTGCTGCCTTGCTAACCAAATCTTATTTTTAGCCTCACCGATCTTTGCATTTATCAAATTTTGTTCAGTTAGAGGGAAACAGGAAACCATATTTGCTTGTTTATTTGTCAGTTGATTCAACTGTCGTTCTTCTTGGTCAATTGCTTTCAAGAACTTATCAAGAGAACTTGTCATTGCATCTTCATCCTTAACATTGCTGCAATCTGCCTCAAGACCGTCATAGATCAGATCTAATGAGTTCAATATTCCTTCAAATTCATTGCCACATTCCTTTGTATCCTCCATAGATCTTACCAATTCTTCTTCAATGGACTGCAAATCATTTCTCTTTACTGCATAGCTATTCTCTAAATCCATGATGTTTTTCTCTATCCTTTCTCTTTCATCTTCGCTTACTGAGCTCTGAATGATCCCAAAGGCATTTCTCATCTCTCCAATTTGTCTACTCACGCCTGCAAGCTTTGTTTTATTTTCAATCAAATAATCTTGCACATGATTCAAGGAGTTGAAAGTTGCAAGTCGACAAACAATTTCATTACTAAGATCATCCCGAACAGCATTTGATAATTTGTTGAAATTATCTGCATTTTCTCTCAATGTTTTCATTCTCTGTTTACTCTCCAGCAGTCCGGCTTTTACTTTTTGCATGTTCGTTATGAGAAGATCGGCGTCTTTTGTGCTTATTGCAGTCATGGCTTCAGCCTTTGGAACAGAATCATCAAGTAAAGCAATCATTCCATCAATTTCGCTTTCCTTCTCCTTCGACATTAGCAACAGTTCCCCCTCTGACGTAACTGATTTCAGAGGTCTGTCAACAAGCATCTCACAATCGCTAATAAGCTCTTTTTATGTCGTTCCTCGTTTCATTTGCTCTTTTTGCTTGACTCTCTTTCTCTGAGACAATTTCTTCGAAGCTTTTGAGTGCAGACTCGACGTTCTCAATATCAGATTCAAGTTTCTTTGAATATTCCACTCCGAAGCAAGACTCAGAAACCTCAAATCCAGATTTTATTTCGTTGCAATTCGATCTCAATTCTTCAATCTTCAAAACAGCACCATGTAGGCCTTCCACGACGTCATTCGATTCTTGTAATAATGAGTCTAACGGGGCATTAATTAGAGAATCACATTTTTCCTTCAGAGCCTGGATTTTCTCCTCTTTGCCAAGAGCATCTTTCATTTGGTCTAACTTAATTGAAACACTTTTAGCGGTCTCCAAAGCACTCGTCGCCACAGCTTGCAAAATTCTATCAAAATCTGATGGAGCAATTTCTAGTCTTTTTGATATGGTTTCTTCAACATAAATTTCAAGTTGCTCTGCCTTTCGTTTCATCTCTTCTTGTATATTTCCAAAAATGATTCGTTTCTCCTTTAGTTCCAAGAATTCATTTGATACCATGATGTCATTCTCTATTCCACACAGTTTATCTTGCAAAAGCTTCGATTTTTCATTTATCAAAGAAACATTTCTATTTATATTCAAGAAATCTGTGACACGTTTCTGCAACCGATCAATGTCTGTGTTTACAATTTCTAAACTTGATAATCCTTGGTTTGGTATCTTCTTTACTATTACTGCTGTTCTTAACCTAAACTCTTGTAAATTTTGTTCAATTTGCCTTGTATCATGTAAAATGTCTTCAATGTTTTCAGGCGATGATTTGTTTGATAATCTTTGCATAACAATGTCTAACTTTGATGAGACATCTTCCTTGTTCCAATCCTTCAAAAACTGCTCTTTCAATTCTTTAGACTCCTGCCATGATTCAAGTTTCTCGTCTAGTTTATTTCTTTCTCCTTCCAAATTTCTCAGGACTTCATCTAAACAATTTTCATACGCTGACAAAGACTTGCGATCTGGTCTTTCGATTAATTTCGATTTCAATGCTTTTGCAGTCTCGATCATAATCTTACAATCATTGACTGACTCTGATATCGCAGCAACTCTGTCTTCGTCATCTCTCTCATCGTCATCGTCATCTTCACTTTCATCAAACTGAGGCTCATTGAACATGGAAGCCCTGAGCAACAAACCATCAATTTCAGCTTTAATTGAATCCTTTTCAACCAAACCATCAATGTGTTCTTTGATTTCATTTTTCATCAACGCAGCCTTTTGAAAAACATTGTCAGCCTTCTTCAGCAAACCACCCTTGACTTCCATCGAGACTTTGTCCGGTAAATTCATTATTTTCTCTTGTAAAAATGAGTTTTTATCAATAAATGATAAAATATTATCAAGGCCAGCTTCAAGTTCATCAATCGAATGCTCAACACTTTTTTTCCCTTCTAATACCAACAACGAAGTATCAATCATTTCAAATTCTTGAACCATAACCTCAATATTTCTGTTAACTTCCATCGCTTTCTCAAGATCTGATCTTTCTCTATGAAGCACATTGGCTAGCAATTCCCAGTCCTTGTTCAATTTTTCAATTTTTTCATTTATTTGTTTACGTTCTTCAGTTCCTTCCGGTAACTTCGATGCCTTTGCTACTAACTTTTCAATTTTCTCCATTTCTTCATCTGATCTCAAACAAATCTCTAGATGTTGTTGAAACTGTTCCTCAATTGTCGAATATCTTTGTGTAGCCTTTAAGCTTTCTTTCACTAACACAAGTCGTTCGTCTATTTCAGTAACATCGTCCTGTATCCTTTCGATCGATACTCGTCTCATTTCTCTCCCCTCTCCCATTGACTTTGTTCGTAATAGGACTGAAAATCCATCATCAGTTCCAGATAACTCTGCCAATTCTTCCTCTTTGTCTACAGCTCCATCAACCAAATTCTGCCATCCCTCGATAAGTCTTTGCAGTTGCTCGCCAAAAGAGTCTTTTCTCTCAAATGGCAAACCATCTAAAATTCTATTCCCACTCTTGAATAACTTCTGGAACATTTTTTCATGCTCTGCTATGTCTTTGCAAAGTTCTCTGTGTGCCAGCAATTTCCCCTTTTGAGTTGCTTCTGTCAAATCTTCATCAATATCTTGCGAGACAAGAAGCCCTAAATTCTGCATCCATTCAACGAAGCCTTCCAAGTCTTCATAAAAACTTTCTTGATCCGAAATGAAATCATCGAAACTCGCTTCTTTGAAAGATGCTCTTTCACTTAAATTGCTCCATTTCTTAAACAAAACATCCAATTTCTCTTTCATTTCTGACTTGTCATCTGAAGGAACCATTTCGAGCATGCTGTTGCCTCGTTTAAGAACAGCCTCAATCCTACCTCTCTGTGACATCATTTCTTCATAAACTTGTTCATGTTTTCCAAATGCTTCAATCATTTTGTCTTCATCTGTTATACTCGTTAAATCGCTGCTGAAAACTTCTTCTGCTTTTTGAACCCATGCAAGACATTCATCGACGTCATCTGACACCTGAAAAAAAAACAAATTTTTTAGAAGTTTGCAACATCAAGGTTTTTGATCAAAGTTTACGCCAACATAAGCACTTTACATCACTATTCCTCTTTTTGACTGGGATAAATATTGTTCCAAACATGTAATTCGTTTGCCACCTAGGCAATGCGCGAAAGAAGCGTTCAACAATGAAAAATGTCCAAGATTTTGACATTTCAGCTAGCATCAACTTACAGTGCACGATAGATCTAACGATGTGTCTTGGAAGACAAAGAATCCCTCTATAGAATAAAATCCAGCATTGTTACAGAAACGCATAAGTTTTAAAACACAAAAGTTTATGAAATAAATATCAAACAGTTCTTACTTTTCTTTTTTCGCCAGTTCTTCTCAGCAAATCTTCGACATGATCAGTTCCTTGCTTCTTAATCTCAGCATAACACATTTTCAGCTCATTCAGTTTCCCTTCCAAAATATTTCTTTCCTCTTCAGGTAAATCTTTAATGGTGTTCTCCACTTTCTCGCTGATTGATGCAATCCAAGGTCCTTTCTCTTCAATCAATTCCAAAACTTTTTGTGACCCTGTGAGCGTATCTTCCAAAGATTCATTCTGCATATCTGGGAATTCATTTACTGCATTTTTCAACCATTCTAAACCTTTCTCAATTTCATAATTGCAGTCCTTCTTCTCGTTAGCTAATTGTTTCAAGGCTTCTTTTTTCCGTGTGATTAATTCTTTCAACGAAAAGAGCTGCGAGGTAACTTCCTCTTTCAGAGTGTTTAAATCAGCCCCATTCTCAGGTTGCTCAGTTCGAGACAACAATGATTTTATGACTTCATCCTTGGTTTGTAACTCGTCTTTTAAAGCCTGAGAATAAAAAGTTGCAAATGATTCGATTAATTTCAAAACCATCCTATATTCAAACAATGTATTCCAATTTCCAATGCAGGTTTTCAATTCAAAGTCACATCGTTCTCAAGTCATGCACGGTTCCCTGCACTTTACGTAATCAATTTTGTGGTGACAGAAAGGTGTGATACATGTTCCCTTTCTATAGATACTAAACATGGTTATAAAAAAGTTCAATAGTGGATCTTACTTTTAATTTGCAGAGTTGCTAATTATTAAAGTGAATAACCTGAGTTAAAAGATGAGATCCCATGGATTTATAAATAGCCTATTGTATTTGATAATCCAGCTTGTGGCGAATGAAAGCAATGCTAAAGAAAACAATAGAGGGATTAGGTGCTTATTTGTCCTATTTATAGACAAGCGCTATATATCTCAGGTCATTCACTTTAAGTAGGTGTGCAGACAATAAAAACCCGCAGATAAGAAACTGCGGACCAAGAGCCTACAGGCAGCAGATCTTTGAGCCAATCAAGCACCTTATATATAACAACAATTATCCAACAGTAAAGGAACCATTTCAACTGCCTGCACAGAGAAACAGGTTCGTTTGTGTGGATGTTCACATGAATATATTCTGACATGTACATTAAAAATAAGACTAGCATCATGAAAGTAATGTACATGAAAGTGACACTGCTAAAAATTACCTTCAGTTTGCGAAGTTGTTCTTCAGTTGTCTTGGCATCATGATACAATTCATCATCATCATTTAATAAAACATTAAGTTCTTTCATCCATTCATCACATCCACGTAAGTTTGCTTCAAAACTTGTTTGATTTCCAAGTGCTTTTTCCTCTAATTTAGTTTGCATCTGACTTGCTAAACTCGCCAATCGTTCACAGTACTTTACCGTATCTGTGTGTTTTTCGATCAAATATCGTGTTGAAACATTTTGCGTGTTTTCGACAGCTTTATCGATGTCTTCTCGTATCAAACTGAGGGCATAACCAACTGAATCTAGGTCTTCCTTTATATCCTGAAAGAACAAGTAACGAAAATGTTTTACTTGCAAGTATAAGAAAAGGCGGTCAATAGGCATGTTACTTTGTCGAAAATGCCATAGAGTAAGGCCGTGAAAATAAGCGTGAAATGCACTGATTTTATGAAAGCGAGCCACTTTCTTCATAAGAACTAGATTCCGTTGCTCCTTGTAAGACTACTCTCCTCTCCAATTTGCCCCCTCCCCCATTCCAGCTAAATATTAACAAATTCCCTTGTCTTTACGCTAAGCATAAGTCATACTATAGACCAGTAACCCCATTGCAAGCATTTACCACTAACTTGCTAGGGTTATCATTTTGTTGAACCATATTTGGTAGCTGAAATATTAAAAATTTGTAAGAAGATGGAGGCAAAGAAACAAGGCTTTATGACAATGTTAGTCACACTCTGAAGAGAACATAAGTTCGAAAAGCCTTAGTGCGCTGATTTAAAGTCTTGTCTCTTTGCCTCCATCTTCTCACAAATTTTTGTTGAACCAAATGTATTCGATTTCAAAAACTGTCACCTATCGTCGATAATTCTCCACGTTTTTCAAAACTATATTTTTCTGAAAAGCCTCCTATAGTCCTGAAAACTGAATAGCCCTTTCTGAGGCTTAAAAGAACTTGAAATTTCTACTCACAATATTTTCAAAATAGTACTTACAGATAGCTGCTTTTGGGATGTTTCAAAACCAAAAACAGTTTCAACTTGATCAACATTGATTACTTTCAACTCAGCTTCCAAACCATTTAGTTTCAAATTGCAGTCTGAAATCAACTCCAAAATATCACATGCAGCTCTCTTTAATTTCTTCATTGCATTTTCATTCTCTGAAATTTTTTCACCAAGTTTGTGCCAAGTTTCTTCCAAA